>KN834898.1:0-12309 GCA_000827265.1 Collybiopsis luxurians FD-317 M1
TTAATGAACTACTCCTTGTTTCTCTTCTCGCATCTGTCGCATGACCACATGCTCCTTATCCTTTTATTCTCGTAGCTGTCACTTAGCTGTTGTCTTCCAGTAGCATTAGCTTCTCGTCTTATCCTCCAGTAGCATTAGTCCCTCGCACAGCTTACTACAGTATATATACCTACCGTCTGTAACCTGAGTCCCCATCTTGACCTCTCTGTCGATTGGGACCAGGTGAGTATCCTGCCTGTACCAGTAGACTAGTTAATTAACTCTGTCGATTGGGACCAGACTCTACCTAAACTGATTACCGTGTTCTTGAAAGCCACTCCGCTGTAAACCGCTTTGTGACATCCATGAGAAAGTTGCAGCTCAGGTGCAAATGCAGCAGCAACATCAGAAAGAAGTACAGAATATTGAGGAAACAGTCTGCAAGACTAAAGCCAAAATGCATCAGCTAAAGGTTGGTTTTGATGTTATCATTCCAATACTCCAAACTCATCCTCACAGGGTGACTATGCAAAAAACCTCCAAGAGCCTCAAACACGAGAATGAAGAACTTCAGGTATGTCAGAACTTTGGAGAGGCTTACCTTAATATTATGCTCACATTTCCTAAGGCTCAATGCAAGACATTGAAAATCAATTGCTTAAAGAGTGACTTAGTGGAGAGTGGGTAAAAAATGATAAATAAGGGTCAAAGACCAAATTTACTGTTTATTCAAGCATGCCTTAGTCTCAATTTGATTGAGTGAATGAGCTCTTACAAGAAGAAGAGGCCAAATTTTGAGTGAAGCTTGATAAAAGTTCTGAAATAAGTAATGAATGCAATGCTATTGCAATTCAGCTTATCCAAGGCTCTGTAGATGTATAACAATACTTCTATACTCCAAAAAAAACCTAACATTCTGGTGTGGAACAATGAAAATTTGATGAAACAGTTAAATCTAGTACTCAATCATCCCTCGTTATCCTTGTCTCCATCAGCTTTGACACTCCAAGCTGAGATCAAACATCTTAAATTGAAGCTTGCTGCTGAACAGATGGAAAAGGATTCACCGAAACAAAACATCTCTAACTACAAATCCAAACTTGAAGAACTAAAGGTTCTAGTTTTCTCTTACCCATATGAACCATCTAATTGTATTATGAAACTAGAAATCTAACTTTGGTAGCTAGTCACCTGAGCCAGAGCCCACTATTGCTCAGGCCTACACAACAATAAGAAGCTCCAGAAAAGTTTTGTTGAGAGTTGAAGTTGAAGGTCCTCCTAGGGAGGCTTATTGAGGTAAATCACTTGTGAAAGAATGCCAACCTATGTCTCAAACTTCCTGATTGATAGGACAAGGCCTCTGAGGCTGACTCTGAGGCAGAGGAAGATGCATCTGTAATTCCTGTCATTGGCAGAAGGCAAAGGAAATCCTGCCCAGCCCACTTCATAAGTGTCAATTCAATCAGGGTAATCAAAGTTTGAAGTCCTCCTTGTACAGTCAATCAAAAGCAAGCTATCCACTGACAAGGGCAAGCAGTGGGCACCTAATACAAACAATTCCTCTGACTCAGAAGATGTGGTATCTGCCAATGATCTAGAATCTGATACTAGTTGAATGCAAGACTTGTATAGTCAAATGGGAATTTACTCAGATTGGACAGTGAAAGAGTAGGTTTGTCAATCAAATGTGAGCCTTATGAACTGTTACCTGGCTGTAACACTTACCATTAAGTTGCAGAAGATGGTCAGAACCCAACATCATGAGATGCTGAATGTCAGGCATTCAAAAGATATTGGCAGATGTGGCAGAATAGAAACAAAAGATCTGGACTGTCTAGTTCTACTAGAAAAAGACCCCAACAAATATGGCCCAAAAATACATTGCAGCTTTTTGGACACCAGTGGAAGTACCATTGATGATTTCATGAACTCACACTGGAATCAGTGGTTCATTTTGACACTGGGAAACATGTGTAAAGCAATTGCTGATGCATCCTGCAATCCAGACAGATTTATGAAGATGGACTGGCAGGTCCTTGCATGAGACAAAGTTTACTGGGCCTGCCTTGACATTGTTAAGTTGAAACTGCAGCTGGGTGAGACTGTAAAGCAAGCACTTGCTTGCTACATGGGCAGGTATTGTGATTTATTGGAAAGAGCATGAAACACACAATCAAGATATACCATAAGTGTTTGAATTTACCAATAATGAAGGGCTACTAAATGGGATGGGCAGAAATTCAACTTACACAAGAAAATTACTGTGGCCATGATTGGGTCTGCAAGGACCAAAATGATCATGAGGGTGTAACATTCTGGGAGTGGGTTCTGGTTCTATTACACTGCACTGGGCATGACAAGTTCATATCAAATGATGAGGACATGACTGCGCTGGATCAAACTGACAGAGAGAGAATCATTGCTAGATGCATCAAGCAGGTTGCTCTGCTGAAATATTGCTATTCTTATTTCCTCAAACTGTTCAGATTCATCAATCCAATCTTAGGTGTTGAGAATATGGTTTTTCAACAGTATGGTAAGACCCCCATGGAGTGGGTGCAAACCTCCCCAGTCTCCTCCTGGCCGGCCCCTCCTGGTCAACCACCAAGCTTTTATATGCCAATCTTTCTCACAAGCCTCACACACCCTCAGAGGACTGCCCTCAAAATGGATGAAATGGAGTTTGCATTATATCACTTTGAGGAAGACCTTAATGCCTGATCTTTTCAGTAGTTACCTGGAATTGTCCTGGAAAGAATGACTGCACCTGCTCTGTACATATGCTTTAACAATAATACTATTGAGTGAGTTAATGTACTCAAATATTGGGTGGCTCTGTCATTGTTGCATATATAAGCAGCAGTTGCAAAAGACAGCATGAATGAACCTCAACAATGCCCCTTCCAACTGGTCATGATTCTCATCCCTTGCACTGTTTGCATCTCTGGAATTTGAACTCAAAAAAGCTGAGGGAATGCTGACAGGGGTTGATTGTTGAGATTTCTTAGAAGTTTCTACCCTCCTCTTGAACTTCTGATCCCCAAGACTTTGGTCCACCATGCTCCTTGCTGAATCAACATGGTGAAAAAGATATTGGAATTCTCTACAGCAAAAATCAAGGCCAAGAACCAATTTGACTGCCTCCCCTCCTCTTCACCATCTTCCTCATTGGACATTCTGTGAATCTGAAGAATGTCAACTGCATATAACACAAAACCCCACCATTCATCCCCTTCTGCATCACCATTTTCCTGGAAACATTGTTGTTCTGCTGCTGCTATAGACTGCCTGTATTTAAACTTCTACAGCATTGTGAGATCATTTGAGGGGTGAAGAGAGTCATTTAAGCTCATCCAAGTGTGGGTAGCCCAATCTTGCTTCATAACAGAGGATGTTCTATCAGTATGTCCTGTTTGAGCATTGTAAATGTCTTGCAGAATCTGCTGGATTTTATCTTTAAATAGATTATCCCACTCAATCTTCTGACCCTGTAGCCCACATTCTTGACGAGTATCAGCAGTTGCTACGATTCCTCACCATTGCAGAGGTTCTTCCTGGTGAGAATATTGTGTCAGATGAGGATATTCAAGGTAGGATTTGGTGACAGAAGGCATCATCTGGTTTAACTTTTGTCTTACCGCCTTTGTTGTGGCTTCCAGAGCATGTGGCAAAGAACTTGTCAACTACTTGGCGTCAGTTAAAATTGAGATTTTATGAAAGGGCAAAACTGATATTATTTCCTTCAGACACTGTAGGAAGTCTTTCAATGCTTCCAAAGAACCGTGGTGGTGTAGTTGATACATCTCTCAAGGTTAAAATGCTTAGCCAAACTTATGCCTTGCTTACTGATAGAACTTGTTTTCCAGGTGTACGGTACACAAAACATCCGAGTTGTAGACCTTTCAATCTTGCCACTTCAAATCTCTGCACATACTCAAGGTCAGATGAGCTCTCTTCCACATTATGACTGGAAATTTTGACAATTTCCCTTTGCATGCTTCTACTCAATATCGGCCATAGCCTACGCCATTGCTGAGCAAGGCAAGAATACCGGTCATGATCATTCAGATCTTCAAGCTGCAATCTTCTTTCAGCCTCTGATATCTTGAAGGAAGAGCTTCACATTTAAATCCCGAGCGGCATATTTTATTTAGATATAGTTTACCCCGTTGGAAATTACATTCAAACTGTTTACTTGTTCATGATGTACCACTGATGACAATGACTGAGTATTGATCTTTTATGCACATATCATACGCATAACTCTTGTTGTATACTATGAATGAAATCATACTGCTTCCAAAACTGACTATAACTTAACCAAGCCAAAAGATCCAATACAAAATAAGGAAGTCAAAGAAGAAAGAGTGGTGATCTAATCTTGAGTCCTCATATTTTAGAATTCAACTAATCACTTGCTTGGGAAAGCATAGCAAATAAGGGTATTGGCCATATCTAGTTTCCGTGAACTGATGCTGATTGTCCACAGTTCCTTGGCATACTGGGTATACAGATTTTATTGAACCTATGTCAAGCAAAGAATCCTCATCTTCTTGTTAGACCCAACTGAGTAGTTGTCAGGGCTGGGTATATATAAGCATGAGTATTGCAAGGATATCATTTTCGTATAATTCTTCTGGGTGTTGCAGAAGAGCTGACTACATTCTAATCTTCACAATCCGCGATCTCGACAGAATACACATGGAGCAAGGTATGGGTGGTCAGAACCCAGTGCATGAGGTAGGAGCTAGTAGTATCAGCCTGAGCTAGTGTTCCGGGGAATATCGACAAGGGTCTCAAGAGGCAAGTTTGAGAGACATAAGGAGTGAGATGTAATGACAGTTGTTGGTCTTAATTGTGATAGATTGATACATACTGTGCCAAGCTAAAAGCTTGAGCATTATGGTAGGCAGGAGGAATTGTATTATAGTCCTATACCATCAATCAGCAGATGCTGGACATGAGATGTGGTATATATATATATTATTTGTTCATGAAGCGGGATGGAGAAGGACCGGAAGGGGCACACTCAATCTTATATCAGTGTCACTATTGATGACATGGTATTAAGCGTTCGACGTCTAAGCTCAAGTTACCGTAAAGGTATCCTGATGCACAATATGGATTCATGGGACAGAGATGGTAACACTGCTTTATCAGATTAAGATGCTTTACAGTCTTGGGTGTTAACAAAGTTACTTGGAAAATTAAAGCTCCACTAACTGCCCTTTCAACAAAGTAACTTAAGGAACATGTTTTACTTTTTGCTTAAATTTAGTTTAAAAGACTTCAGCTATGTACTACTAACCTGTGTTGCTTGAAGCCCACCAGTAACCATTCCCATGTTCCTCCCCTGCTTATGTCCTTCACCCCTTTGCTCCTTCTGGCTCCCCCTTACCCCATGATATTGAGATGGGCAAAGTAGATACATTAGAAAACATATTGGAATTTAGCACAGGTGTCATTCGCTCAATGAAGTATAAAATTCGAGCGAAAGGTTTCCAAAAATGATGAAGGAAACGAGTGGATGAAACCACGGCGATGTCGACAGCGAGAGCAGTCATGTAATTAGACAGCAAAATGAGCGAGCAAGAGATGAGAATGCGTATAAAAGGACGAGAAAGAAGGGAGAAACTGTATCATTACAGAATCTAGCATATCGAGAAGGGGGCAATAAAGGAAAACCATAAATATTTCAGGAAAGAAATGTGCCATATTTTAGATTCCAGAAAGCCAGACGGATAGAAAAAAATTCAGACCTGCATAGCAAAGATCATTAACACAAGACAAGGACTGAATGATGAGTAGGACTTGCACCAAACATCCATGACTATACTGGCTCAAGGAGGGACTACGTCGTGTATGTGTGAACCGAACCCTTGAGCCTTATATATATACCACTTAGTCCTCCTCTTCCTCTTCCAAAACATTATGCAACGTTGCCCCGCGGACATACCTCCACGGGCTTGCTCTCCCACCATCATCCACCCCAATCTTAGTCGGCGGGATCAACTCTTCCATGTTTACTTCCCGCGCTCCATCGTCCTCATCATCAAATTCGCGGTTAATCCCTACTGTAGAAGGAGCAGCACTCGCCTTAGATGCCGGTTGCGCAGCAGGAACAGGAGCAGCTGGAGATGTGGGTAGAGAAAGTGGCGGCGATGACGCATTCAACT
The DNA here is from genome assembly GCA_000827265.1 of Collybiopsis luxurians FD-317 M1. NCBI lineage: Eukaryota > Fungi > Basidiomycota > Agaricomycetes > Agaricales > Omphalotaceae > Collybiopsis > Collybiopsis luxurians. Next base: position 6,156 of record KN834898.1, read on the forward strand.
TAGACGACGGGGCCGATGCAGACGGAGCGGGAGATGGAACGGAAGGCAACCCAGCCTTCACTGGGATCTTTGATAGAGTAAGAGACGAGGACGGTGACACAGCAGGTACCTTCGGCTGAGGGGAATTCAATGTCGGGGACGTCGTACTCTCGTTTTCTCTCTCCCTATACATCTCGATCAACGCAGCAGTTTTTCTAGGTCTCCCACTCGAAGTCAGTGTAAGAATATTGGACTTTGACGGGGTAGTTGAAACGGGAGTAGGAGGAGTGAAAGTAGGAGACGATGATGAAGGAACTAGGTCCATTCGGAGGCAGAATAGGCAGCGGTCTGGACGACCTGTCTCTCTCCCGCTCTTTTGGCGGTTGAACCTTGGCGGCATAAAGCTTGTCAAGATCCTTCGATCTCTCCGCTGTACACTCTTCGTGTTCGTGCTCGTCGTCTGAACCGTATGCATACAGTGTCCGAGGATCTTCATCACTATCTCCATAATGATCGTCAGACTCGATGGATCCAATCGTGACCACCGTCGCATCTCCCGGGCGGTTCAAAAGCTCCAGCGAGGCCGGTCGTCTCGCAGGGTGAAGATCAAAGTATCCCAAGCGCTGTTTGGGTGCCACAGGCTTATCCTCGGGTTCTTCCTCTTCGTCCAGGTAAGACTGGTCTTCCTCGTAGTCAAGATATCCGTTCCCGTTCTTGGGGCGAAGATAATCGTGGTATTCGTCTTCAGGATGAAAGAGGCCCTTCCTGGGCACAGTCTGCACCTCGATGTTGTCGGGATACTAGGAACCCCTAACCTCCTTGGTAGGAGGAGCGTGCCGTTCGTCCTTGAAATCGCTCTTATTATCCAACCCGCACGGCTGTCCACCCCTCACAGCATTCAACACCATCGCGACCTCCTGCGAAGCCTCATCCGGATCCGAGGCTTCTTCCCCTCCCACTCCCGCTATTCCCTCCGCCCATGAACGGAACGACAATGTCAACCCATGTATCATCATCAGCATCGTCTCCACCTTTCGACCCATCACCACTACCAAGTCCAAGACTGAACCTCTTCCTCCCTCCCCTCCTCTCCGACTTTAACGTTTCTCGTTCAGCCAACCGAGCCGCCCTCCTCCTGCGAGCAGCTTCAACAAACCCGTCACCTTCAGATGGAACGTCCCCCCCCTCCAGTAGCTCCATCAGCCGGAACGAGATTCCGCTTCGAGTGACGAGGACCTCGATTGGTAGGTGCTTTCGGACCTTTGGGCTTCGCGGACGGCTGGTGCTGTTTCGAGGTGGACGGCGAGGAAGAAGACGCGGGAAGACAGAAGATGTTCGTTCCACTTTTCGTTGAGGACGTACAGGGTGAAGATACCGGAGCAGCAGCAGCGGCAGTTTCACTACTCGCATGTTCATGCCCAGCAGAACCCGTCGGCTGCGGCTGCGGCTGCGAACGCGACCCACTGGAACTCGGCGTCCTCGCACCCTTCGGCCCCCCAATCATGGGTCGCCGTCGTTTTACTATGCACGCTATACTTCCCATCCTCCTCATTTTCATATTCCGTCATCCCAGCCTCCACATCGCTCATCCCACCCATGCGCGTCCATCGTGTGCAGCATCCCGTTGAGCGTGATGACCTTCGTTCCGCGGTTCTCATCCCCTCAAAGTCCATCTCCTTGCTCTGATTGAGAGAGTCGTCGCGCGGTGGATGGCGGGATATCATTGGTCCGTCGTTGAGGAAGTTGTACTAATAAACAGTAAGAGTCAGTCAGTATGTCACTTTACCCAACCCAGAGCCAACCCCACTCACTCATCAGCATAAGTCTGCCTCGAATACGGCGTCCCAGACTGTCCATTCCTCGGGTCATACGGCGTAGGCGTACTCGCCATCGTCAAAGCTTTTGTACTCCCCGAAAAGATACTCCCCCCCTTCTTCTCCTTCTTCCCCCGTCCAGTATCGGCGGGGCTCGCGGTAGACGTTGCACCGGCATGACCGGGTGACGAGAAGAGCGAGCTGAGTCTGACCCGCCCGCCGGTGGAAGAGGAAGAAGGAGGGGAGGTGGAGATTGATGAGGAGTAGACGGAACCTAAAGAGGGATTGAGGATTAACGAAGGGTGGATCCCGGCCAACTGAAGTCCGCGCTGGGCACGATACTCCTTCGGGACGTATTCCCCGAACAACGGCAACGAAGTCAACGTGGTGAATTCGACCTACGTGGGAAGGATGGTGCTTCAGCAAAGGGTTTAAAGAGGAGAACGGCCAGCGTACCCACCAAAACCCAATTCCACTCTTTGAACAATTCACCCTTCCACATCGCAACCTCTGCAGGATCCTGGAGATCTCCATCATCTCGGCTGATCGTGCGACTGAGAGTGATCCCTGAAACGTTTGTGTTTGGGTCTAGCTACGAAATTTGGAGAGGCAGGGGAAAAAAGAGTTTGGCGTTAGCGTTGGTCTCTTACGATATCAACGGAAGCAAAAAAAAAAAAAAGAGAAATTCGAAGCATCAAAGATGCGTGAGAAGAGAAGGAAATGAAAGAGGGAAAAAATGGTCGCAACAGAAGATATGGGATCAAGCAATACTGTGCTCCGTAGCAGGAGCAGGACGACGAAACGCTGCCCAAGCTCAGCCAGTACCACGACATTCCTAAAGTGCTCCACCTGCCCATCCACCCATCAATACAACATCCCAACCCCAACCCCAACATCACCCGCATCGTCAACCCATCAGACTCCAACGCATCCACGCCAAGTCCCCCAGAACCAAAAACTCAAACCAAACTCGAAAAAAAACACTTACCCATACATCCCCACCTGACTCTCAAACACATCCACATCCACTGTCTCACTCGCAAACCCCCAACTGACCAAATCAACCACACATCCAAAAACGCAGACTCGATGATCGTGTCCGAGGCTAGGACGGGCGTCGTGGACCACGTAAACGGCGGTAGTGGCTAGAGGATAAAAATACACGTCAGTTCACCCCCGCTCGACTATCAAACCAAACTCATCGCACTAACCTTTTCCCTCCTCTTCACCAACCTCCTCTCCTTCTCCCTCTCCTTCTCCTTCTCAATAACCAACCCCTCAAAACCCCAGCTCCTTAAAATTAAACTGAAGCGCAGCGTTCAACGCCGTATCAAGCGTAAACTCCGTCGCATCCGCAAGCTTCGCATCCACACTCACATCACTCCTCCGCCTCCACCACTGTTACCCACCCACGCACCGGACCTAGCAAAAAAAAATCCTCGCGCTCTCAGTGGGATCAGAATTGAGCACATTCTCGATCGACGTCAGGGAAGGCTAGGGTGATGATGAAGAGGATGCAGAGATCTCGAATAGACCCCACTGAGCATCCGTTAACGTCTTGAATATCATCATGCTCCTCGTCGGTCCGTGCAGCGAGGTCGGCGTGGACGGTGTACCGGGTAAGGAACTCGACGGCGAAGTTGAGACGACGGGGGGTTGGCATTGGTGTATGTGTATAAATACGAAGGCGTGGCGGAGGTTGCGCGGGTTAGTGGGGATAGTGTAGATGAGTATGAGGACGCGTAGGATAACGTTGCAGATGTAAATGAGGATAGGGAAGCTGGAGTGGAAGGTGATGAACCTGGTTTCGTTCCAGGTAGGAAGGTCATTTTCTTACGGTACGTATCAGAGTGCCGTGGGGGCACTTTTCCATCCAAAGCCGCTGCCCCCTTGTCCTTGCCACAGTCCTCTTCACCTCCACCACCTTACTCATCTTGGCTCCTTTGCGTATAGGATCCTCCCTCTCATAGCATCCATGCCCATAATGGACAATGAAGGGAGTGAATCAAAGAGGGCGAGGATGTTGAAGTGGCCGGGTAGTATCCAGGGATAGCTATGGATCCATTCTTTGAGTTGGGTGCGAATTCCGCCGAGCGCGCCTCCGACTCTGCCTCAACCGCTAGAGCTGCCGCCACTGCCGGGGGTGTGTTGCCATCGGATGAAGGAGAAGATGGGGTGTTCAGAAGCGTGTACGGAACGGAGGTGCGCCGCGTAGGTTGATTCGAAAGATGATGGATCTAGGTACGGAGCACCGTAGCACCAGTAGAAGATGGACACAGGGATAGAGGAGTCTTTTCGAGAGCGAACTGAGACTGGCAGGTGTGATACCAGATCTTGCACTGTGTGCGATCATCCTTGCGAGAACCCTAAACAGGTCTACCAACGTCCCCTTTAATGGCTTCAGTAACACCTCCCTATACCTACTCACTTCCCTCCTCTCCCTCCTCAACTCCCCCATCTCCGTCGTCGTCACGCTCTGTACTCGATATATGACGACGATGTTCTTTCAAGGAGCGCGAAGAACTGGGAAGGGGGTAAGAGTGGTGTTCTTGTTTCGCTTAGTGAAGGTAGGCAAGATACGGGAGAAGGGGACGATTGAGGGATTTGCGTTTGGTGGTGAGATGCTACGGACGACACAGGCGAAGGCTCAACAGAGGAGCGTGCCTAGTTCGAAGGGTCCGGTGAAACGGGCTCCTTCGTCAAAGTTGATGGTACGGCCACCACCCTACTGCTTCCGACGTGGATGATACGCTTTCTAGTGCTGAGATTTTGAGCATGTTTGTCGATGAGCCTGCGGACCCTGGCTGCGTCGAGGTCGAGCACGCCAGAGTTAAAGACGAAGGGTGTTTCGACTTCAAGGTGGGCACAGACGAGGGAGACGAGGTGTGAGAGGTCGTTGAGGTCGAAGATGAGGGTTGGGTAGGGAGATAGGAAGCCCTAGGACCCTACTGTACCTGCTGCGGAGTTACCAAGGCAGTAGAGGAAGAGGAAATCGGGGTGGGAGGAATGAGAGTATCAACAAATTGCCTTGAAGCGTCTGTAGGAAGGACAGCGCTGAGTGGCAGTTGGGGCAGAGACGAGTTTTTATTGGACTTGAGAGAGAGGATATAGACGGCATTGGAATTGTTCGTAGTTTGATATAACTTTGTAGAAAAACTATACACTGTATATTAATCAGTAGTTCTCCACAGTTGTAGTAGAGAACCAGACGTACCGCACACGAGAACTGTTTGGAATGATCCAAATACAATGACCCTTCCTTATCATCCTTTTTCTCCTGATTCCCACCCAAATCCCGCTCCAAAAAGGTCTAGCAAAGCCGTCGACGTTCATTGGCTCTAGTCCTCGGTGGTATCCTGTTTGCAGAATTTGCCGCTATAACGTTTCCGCTTCACGACCATCTTCCAAGCTTATAGCTAGCAGTGATTCCAGCCTGCTTTAGTGAAGTTAGGAAGTTGAATGTAAAACAGCCGGGATGACGCGTGGCAAACCGTTCAGGACTTGTGGGTCGGTAGCAAATTTTAGGGCAGCTTGGGTTGCACTTGTTTCGGTTCCCTGCACATAGGCTGCGGACCAACCTTGTATCACGGTTGTAAACGGATATGCAAATATCCGGGACGGAATTTCCAGTGCCGGTTCCAGAGTGATGGTGGTATACAGCGTGCTGCCGCGCAAGATTATGTATCGAAACGTGCATCCACGTCACCTGACAGTCCCAAATAAGCCGATCAATATGTATGATTGATCGAACACATTTTCCTATGTATTCGTAGCGATATAGGTTGTTCTATAGCATTGGTCAAACATGTTAATTCCTCAGTATATTATCTATACCTTTCCACTGAGGCTAGGACTTGGGAGCGATACTCCCTCAGCATCCCCGGCATTCTCGGCCGCAGCTTATGTGTAACGGCTCATCGGCCTTCTTTCTGTCTTTGACATCATCACCCGTACCTCGTGCACCGAACCTGTTGCCGTTGATTCCCGCTCACTGTTCCCGCCTCCCGCTCACTGCTCCCACCTCCCACTTACTGTCCCACTCATCTTCAATGAGAGCAACTATAAACAATGTATTTTGTATGCTGTTATCCTGTATATATGGTTTACTATAGTAATAAGAACAGTACTGGCAGCAGTAATATAGAAAGATAAGAACAGCGTCAGCAGGGCTTAGAAAGGTGCAAAATAAGAAAGGTGCAGCCCAGAAGAACAAATCAAATATGCAGAAAGAAAGGGGAAGGCTCCAGAAAACAAAAGACCTCTAATTCTCCACACCATTCTCCCCCCTATTGTCCCTCTCATCATCATTCATGAGCTGATCTTCCTCCTCCTCCTCCTCTTCCTCCTCCTCCCCCTCCTCC
>KN834898.1:23089-57671 GCA_000827265.1 Collybiopsis luxurians FD-317 M1
TTGAAAGGAGGAGAATGAATTCTTTTCAGAAAGAACTGCGAGACGTTTGGCATTGCAAAATGCCAGTGACACGCTGATGAGTGCGATAAATCCTCGAGATGAGGATATTCGCCTAGCGAAGCAGTACAAGGAGAGAATCCATGGAGATGTGGGAGGCTCATGGGTACTAAGAGCCCAGATGGAACCAGTGACAGATGAGCCGGAAGTTGCTATGACCACAGGGGATCCTCATACAAGTCTCGAAACCCAAACCAAGCAGGAGATTTTCTCTCCCAGAGCAGAACATTTGCAAGCTGGAAGCTCAAAAGTACATATTGGAGGTGAAATTCCTCTCGATGCAGCTCTACAATTGGAAAGATGGGCTGCCCAAGACAAGTATGCTGTATCAATGACTTGTTTTGCTAACGAATCTCACCCTGTGGGTCAATATCCCGAACAAACAGTGACAGAGCCCGATTTGGGACACTCATTATGGCCGAATCACTTGGGATTCAGGACTGACGGTCTGACATATCATAGAAGAGAAACACCCGAAGCTTTCCATGAGAATAATTGGTTGGAAGGACCGGGTTGGAATGCAAGGGGTTTGGTGAATTCCCCAAATACCACTGGACTGGGAATTCCTTTCTCGTCTCAATATTCAGATCCTGGAAACACGGCCCGAGTCAGTGAACAGCAAAACCAATGGGAGACATCGGGACCAGGTCAGGTAAAATGGTGGAATATGGCATATGCCCCACCCTCAGGGGAAAGAAACGAATTCGAGAATGAAGGATTTAACTTCGTGAGAAGTCGAGATGACTGGGATCTCTCATTTTCTGAAGACCAGCTTCGCCCTTCAGCTCTTGAGACTCATCACCCAATGCCCCCACTAGAGAAAAAGGAATTCACCCCCCTACGAAACATAAAGGGTAGAGGGAAAGTGGTTAATCCTTTCGCTAGGGAATTGAGTTGCCAGACTTCCGAACCACCGAGAATCACAGAAGTCCCCCCTCAACAGCCTGCAGTTCAACAAACAGTGCATGTCCCACCACCAGTAGTTGTGGAAACCGTTCCGCAGGCCACAGGATTCACTCCACCTGTATTTACAGCTGCTCCTAGGCAATACGTCCATCCAACTGGCAAAAATTTCGACTCGATACCTGCAATTCCACATAGAACACCTGGACGAGTAACGAATGATTATTACCCTATTGTCTCGATGCATCAGGAATCTGCGAGAGTTCCAGCTGAACAATATTGGAGATTGGGGACTCGAGAATATAGACCCTATGTAGTGGAGCCGATGTATGACTACTTGAATTGTGCCAGTACCTACAGAGGGTATGGAGTAGCAGGAGCTCCAGGAGGACCCCCATATGGAGGAGTCATGCAGATGGGAGGAATTAGTGATGGAAATTTGGAAAGAGAAAGAGGTAGTAGAAATGGCAGTTTTAGAGGGGGATCTGGAGGTGGTGGACCAGGGGGACCAGGGGGACCAGGAGGACCAGGTAGCCCAGGAGGACCACCCGACAATCCTGACGATTGGGGTTCGAATCATGACGCATATTGGCACCTGGCAAATGGATGGGTAGCTGTACGAGGCCCCAGAGGCGAGAGAGGAGAACCAGGTCCTGCAGGATGAGATGCGAGTCAGATTCCAGAATTCGATCAGTGAAAAGATCGATTAAATAAGGAAGCAAAACTCGATGTCAAAAAACCTGACCCTTTCGACAGTTCTGATAGCATCATGATTGTTGAACAACTGTTTCCTGATATTCTCAAGACATAAGATAGTTTGAATAATGATTACTGAGCATTACTCATAGCACCTGATAATTTGGATAGTGCTTATTGAGCATTCTCACAAGTTCAGCTTGGCACATTTATTCTGCTGAATGAGCAAGAGAAACCAATTCAGTTGTTTCACACAGATATTGACCAACGGCAATATTTTCATTGTACCATTGTCTCGAGCCTGAACAGTATAAAAGAGAGATAGAATATGCATAGAAAGACAAGCACTGGTTGCCCCAAGACTGCCCTAAGCTATCAGCTAAAGTGGTTAAGGTGCAACTGTGTGTTTCTAGAAGAAGTCTTTAGTAAAGACTGTAGAAAGAAAGAAAGAATAAGAAAGAAAGAACAGAACAGTACAGACAGAAAGAGACTTGCACTAGAAAAACAGAAAGCTTCAGTTTAAGTCAGTTCAGAAAGTATAGTCCAGTTCAGAAGTTTCAAAGTAAAGAAGTTAGAAAGTTGCATTATGCCCGAGTTTTACAGAACTCAAGAAGCAAAATCTCTTAACCTTTTTATTATTTGCAATCTATGTAATTGTATATTGAATTCTACTTTTGAAGACCCCCTTGGACTTGAGTGCTTGACATAAATTTGTGTTGGTGTTGGTGTGCGTGTTTATTCCACATTCACATTTGCACTTAGCCCATAGTCAGCATATCACTGAGCAGTGGAAGCAACTGCTGTGGCACCAGTCAAAGAGGCCATAGTCATGGGAATAGCTGTGACCGTAGAAGAACCTTCAACAGGCAAAGGAGGCGGAACATTAGATTGGTAGGGAGGACTGGTGTGAGCGCTACGCACAAAGACAGGTTGTGACAGGGAAACCAGGGATGGGGGAGTAGATGAGAAAAGAGTAGGTTGATTGGAGAGAGATGCAATAGAAGACCAGGGAAGAGAATCACTGACAAGGCTGGTGGTTAGAGCACTAATAAGGCAAAACTCAACATAACAGTCAACTGGAAAAATGTGACAACTCACTGAGAAATACATTGAGCAATTGGAACTTCTCTGCAGGTAGATAAACAATGAACAGCATCCTCAACAAAAGGGTAATCCGCTAAAATAGCATTCTTTGCATTAGCCACTTTGGCCATTGTTCCGGAAGCAAGGGAAGCAAAACTTTGAATAGTTTGGCCTGTTTCAAATGAGGGACAGGAAGAAGAATTTCCTTTAATAGAGGTGCCGATACGAAACAAGATTTCAGACATAGATTTGAGTAAGGGAGAAATAACTGAAATGTCAGAAGCGAGAAGGACCTCAATAATGTTGGCAAGCTGAGGGACCAAAGAACTCAGTCAGTTGAGTTCGACTTTGGCTTCCCAGTAGCAATGGGCAAGAAAACTGTACTGGCTTAGGGCTCTAACTAGAAATAAAAAGAGGTGGAAACAGAATAAATAAGGAGGATCAAAAGAAATAGATAAAAAGAATACATACCCAGCCTTGGGTTGAATGTGGCCTGTAGAGAACCACTTCCCAACAGAGGGACTGATGTTCCAGTAGGAGCTGGGGATGACAGGAGAGTTGCTGGGAACGAGGGATGAATGCCGAGTGAACTGGAATTGGGTGGATAGGAGGATTGCACAGATGAACTGAAAAACAATAAATAATCAGAAAATGTGTCGAGTAAAGCAAAAGAAGGGGATGCACCTGTTATCTGAGTTACAAGTGAAGATGACACTTCAAGAGCCATGCTTCCCATGGTCATCTGAGCCTCCACTTTCACTGCAATTGATGCGATTGGATGAGAGAGAAAATTGAGAAGACTCAGGAGACATGAAAGCATATGATAAGTAGAGTTGAGAGTAGGCAAATAAAGCAAAGATGAGGTTGGAAAGAGGGGAATGGAATTGACAAGGCAAAAATTTGGTGGATTTTATACAAAAAAATGGGCCGATGAGGGAACAGATGAGACCAGGTGAATCTGGTGACATTGCTACAGTACGACAATGGAAATGACTCGCTGAGAGGAACAAAGAACAAGAGGGTCAGTGGCGGGAGCAGTGGACAAAGGGATCAAGGAGACAAGAGGGACAGAAACACACAGGATTGATTAGTGCCGATAGACACTGTCAGTGTTTAATTCAAACTCCTAGTTTCACATCAAATTTGTACCTTAGAACATCTTCGGTTGTGAAATAAGAAAAGGAAAAATGCAAGAAAATACAAGCCATCATGATGGGGATGAAAGAAATATAAGGGTGCCACAGCAGGAGCGAAAGCAACTACAGGTGCACTTCGAAGGATGATTTGCACCTTTGATATAATAAGGGAGGCACAATGTGGAACAAAAAGAGAACAACAGCAGAGCTGGAAAAGTAAAATGATGGGACGGAGAGGCATGACAAAGCAAGGGGGGAATCTGACCTGAAAGAGGGGGTAATGTTAGAACCCATACTAATTTTTCATTTCTTTCTTTCGACTCTTTCTGTTTCAGTTCATATTATATCAGATTAGCATATAAGCGGCTGGGATTCCTCGGGAACCCCAGCTCATATATTTTGTCATAACTACCATCTGCAATCTATACATCTTGTTCTTTTTATTCTCTTTTGCCTTCCTCGAAGTTGTCATAGACAATTTCATCTCTGAATCTTTTTCTACTGTAGACACTACCAATAATAAACCCATAAGTCTACTAACAACTAGTTGTACTCAACATAGAGTATACAACTGAACAATCAACTGCCTACATCAACTATATAAGCTTAACAACTTATTAACTGGCAATCTTAAGAATTATCAACTACTCATAGCATCTAAGAAATACCATTGTCTTCCTAATACGACACCCACAACACTGACTTACACCAACTATCTAAGTTTCCTAAATAGATTCCAGTTGGGTCATAACACCTATATGTTTCAAGTAAGTTATTAAAGACTCCGCTTCATTGCTCATTATATATAAATATATGTTTATTCTTTTCAAAAAAGGCAACGGAACAGAAATTGAATGATTGTTTCAATATAACAACTGTGAACTTCAATTGTTCCGCAAGGTCCTTCAGAGGCTGGATAGTATGGAGTTCATTTACACCGCTGTCCTATGCTGCTGAAAAGATGAAGTTGCAATTGGCCGAAAGAGCTTCTACAGTACAAGCTCCAAAGGGTAGGCCAAGTGAGATCAATCACCTCCTTCTCCTTACTGTTAGAGGAGAGTGACTTGGAAGCAGAAAATGTGGAGGAGGAGGATGAGGAGGAGATAGAGGATGTAAAATCAGGGTCAGATAGTTGCAATTGCTTGGCTGGTGTGGTAGGAATCCACTTGCTAGATGCTTTGCACTTCAGGGTAAATTGAAGGGTGGATGACTCAGTCGTATATCTGATGAGTCATCACTGGGTAGGAGCTGTGGAGGAAGTAAGTGTGCTGGCTGGGCTAAGGGATCATTCAGCTAGTGTGATACATGTAAAGAGTTGTATAAAAATAGGGTTGGGATTGTCAAGCCCAATGATTTCAGCCAGGTTTCAGGCCAACTTTCAAAGGGTCTTTCTGTCCTCTACAGATACTTACCACTCCACATACTTGGGCACCATATAGCTCTGCTCACTGTATGTCAACACATACTGTGGTTAGAGCTCATTCCCCACCACAAGAGTCAGTTCTGCAACTCTAATATGCACATGTGAGCATAAGCATTACAAAAAATGTCATATTGTACTTACAGAAATATGCAGTTTCCCAAACTTCATGGCCTTGTTGTGCTTCTCTCCAAGCCCAATACCCAGAGTGTGATGGATAGCACAATTGAAGGGGTTTGGACATGCTGCGAAAGCTTCAATATTACACAGTCAGAAGCATCCATCATAAATGACAGCCAGGATGAGACAAAGCAATGCTCTTCCTCTCTCTGGAGTCTGGTGCCTGATGGGAGGGTGTATAGCAGGGTGTTGGATGTATGAAATGGTGTGAGCCATAGGAGATTATGCTTTTGTTTCTGACAGTTAAGTTCTTGACTCTTTTATATTGCTCCACTGGGTAGTGAGGCAAGTGCTTATTGGGACCCGGCCGCACAAATGCTAACTTGTTTTGGTGTCAATGTACAAGCATCAGCAAGCATTAGGCTTCCCTGAGTTTCATTCACCATTGCAGCGTTTGTGTTCAAAATCCCTACATAGATAAATAAATCCAACGCCGGGTCCCTCTGAAGCTGTAGCACACTAGAAAGGAATATATTAGATGGAGGATCTCAGGTCCTATGGTGCAGTTCACTTTAACACCACCTCTATTTTGCGAAGCTATCTAGTCAGTCAGTTCAAGTTCAATATGGCTGTAAAGTTGTAGAAAGGCAGTTAACGATGATAAGAATCTAACCCCTAGAGAGTTTTCTCCCAATCAAAAATTTTGGTGCAGGTGAGTTCTCAAAGTCGCCGAGTTCACGTGATGGTTATTAATCCAATACAATTGTGTGGGACTATATACATATATGGAAACTGTGACTCATGTTTGATCCAAGGCCTGCGCTAACCTCTCCGGAATTCGACGATGTGATTTGTATTTGACTGAGCTGAATTGTTTGACCTTCAATAGAGCCTCTTTCGCATCCAAGTTTTCACTGTAAGCATCAATAAACCACCACATTCAGTGTTCCCACTTGCATATTGTCTCCACTGGCACAGATCAAAGTGCTTGTTGCATGTTGCTCTGTAAGGTTGAGAATGTATAATCACAATGTTCACAAAGCCAGCACTTTACTGCACCCCAGAAGTACTCAATGAAGTTCAATTCACAGTGGTACTTCCGCAGCATAATGCATGTGTGTCCTGTAAAAGCAAATGAATGTGTGCTGGTTATGAGCTTTGTGACTGTCTCACCTGCTCCCTCAATGATTTCTTGTACTCAGGATTTTTGCTCCATGAAGTCAGGCTGCAGCTGGATTATATGTCTCACACAACAATCAGTGGCATCTTCCTCACATCTCTTCTTGCAAATACCTGTGAGGTTATCTCACCATAAACCCTGCTCCTGCAATACAGCTTTCATACCTTTTGCCTGGTTTGCATACATCTCATGATCAGGTCCATAAATCATGGACTGAATTACCTTCTGTCCATCATTTGTGAACCACCCTGCACACATTCGGGCCTGCTTCCCACCAGGTTTGAGGTTCATGGCACCGGCATGAAGAGCATCAGGTGCATAACTTGAGTGCCCCTGAGAGTTATCAACCAATAACACAGCAATATGACCTGGTCCATGAGCTTCGGCAAAAGCTTTAAAGAACTTCTCTCAACGCTGAATTGAAATCAGAATATGATTCAGTGAGATAAATGGTTGAACTGTCACCTGTTTTGCAAACAACTCGCCAGTCCACATCCCTTCATGATTCTTCCCATATTTAAGTGTCACGCTGGCTTCCTCTAACCAGCCAACAGTTGAGCAGATGAAATCTGATTGATGGAGTCCTCTTCCAACACCCTTCTTTCTCAAGGGTTGCTTGCCATTCAAGACCCATGTATATTTAAGACCATCATGCACCTGAGCAACCATTTCATCATGTGCAACCAGAACAAGGTAACAGTCTCGAAAAAGCTTTTCTGGCATGATTCTTGTGGAAACATCTCCAATTTTGAATCAAATAAGGAAAGGGCAAATGGCAAGCATGGCAGGATTAAATCAAGTTTGGCAGTCAGAAACAACATTTGGACATTCATGTCCATCAAAGTACAGGCCTTTTTTATGACTTGTAAAGGTAAATCCTTCACAGAGCATTAAGTGACACATTGATGATAAAGATAGACCAAGAGCACTGGCAGGTTTGACATGGAGACAAGGAAGAAGCTTCTCTTCAATAAATTTTTTGAGACCCTGCGGCATCTCGTTATGCTCAATTTCTCGACAATATGTTGTGGCATCCTCTGAAGCAAGTTCACCTCTCATCAGCTGTTCAAGCTTTCATGGATTTACTGCCCATTTATTTGAATGAAGGTATGTATAAATTGCTTCTTGAGCTGTAGGATCTGAAAGCAGAGAATTAATTTTTGAGTGTTGGCCTTGATTGGATTGAGGCAGAGATCAAGTATCAATCCAGTCATGGATCCAGTGCCTCACAAGCCATGAGTCCCAATCTGTGGCAAACATTGCAGCTTTAGCTGCGACACATGAAGCATGCATCAGAGATGAGTCATTTTCAATGATGGAATGAAGGGTAGACTGAATAGCGCATGTTTTCCTTGCCTCCAATCCTTCAGGACCCACATGTAACTGGGTCTTTGCAGACTTCAGATGGTGAGTTATATCTTTAAAAGCAGATGGTAACTGATCTGGATTGAGTTTCCACTTCGTCAGTGGAGTACTCGGATTGGAGGGTAAAGCTGAGGTGGGTCTCTTTAAGCCTGGATGAAGGAGCATGGATGATGAATTTGGAAGCTGTATTGGAGCGTAATTGGCATCCTCATTTTCACTCTCTGAATCTGAGAAATCCAAGTCAGACAGATTGCCATCAAATACAAGCTCCTTCAAGTCTGAACTACCTGGGGCAGAGTTATCTGGTGGAGGGGCATGGTGGCCAATCAAAGTTTGCTTGACCATTGACACAGTTTCACTACTCAAAGGTAAGTGATGAGCAGCAAAAGAGGTGACTGGATTGGGCAGTGTGATAGTGGCAGAAGTGCTGGAGATTCTTGGCTTTCTGTGAGCAAAGTTGTAATCAGAAGAACCAACTTGTTGAGCAGCAAGTTGCTTTGCCAATTCTCGGAGATGTAGGGGAGCTTCTGGCATCTGAACAACAGGGAAAAGCAGTTTTGGTTGCTTCCTCACTATACCAAAATGATTCCGAAACTTTTCTGCCTCGTTACTGCAAAAAAGAGTTAATGAGCAAGTACACATTTTTTTGGTTCACTCACCTGTCTTGCAATTTTAAATGGGCATCAAATTTTTCATGTTCATGCTGCTTGTGCTCATTGAGAGTTCATGGAGCATGACCAGTTTTTTCCCCTTGGTAGAGACCCCTCAGCCTTTTTCCAGTCCTTTTGTGTCCATGCAGCTGTGAGTATCTCAAAAGCGTGTTTGTAAGCTTGTGTCTCAATCCGAAGACATTGGTCAGATCAAGGCCAGCAAGCTCCTCTATCTCATCCTCACTCAAATCCTCTACTTCAGATTGGGCATCTAAATCATGATCAAGGACAGGGTCATCGTGAGGTTCAGCAGCAGGTACAGGTAATTGTGAAAGAGACTTTTGAGCAGTATGACATCTCTCATGGGCCCGAGAAGCAGAGGCAGCATATACAGTGGCAGCCTTCTTCCTAGGCATGAAATATAGAGCAAAAAAGTAGGATAGTCAAGGTGTAGATACAAAAACTGTGCTCGCCACCAAAAAATAAACTTTGCAATCCTCAGACTCGCCCCATCACGTGACTTTCACATGACTTAAGCGCCGGTGGTCTATAGGTGAACTGCACCATAGATGCCTCCATATTCCCATGTACTTTTTCCATTCTTTTTTACTCAAGTTTGAAGGCCATTCTTGTTATTTCTCCTCTAATTTCAATACACCCTCACCTATGGACCACCCCATCTTCTCTCATTTCCATACACCTACGGGTCATGACCACCACCATGTCCTCCCATTTCCATACATCCACAACTAGGTTTGTGCCCAGTCCACTCAGCTATACCATTTTGTTTGTACCAGAATTATTTTTGTTACAATGTTAATTCTCAGACTGACTGGCCTGCTCCCAGTCTCAAATTGTAATGGTTCTCAATTCTCAAGTTGACAATTTCCCTTTGTGAGCCTCATGCATTTTGCACAATGGTGGTCCGACTTTCTGTGCTATTTATGTGTAAATCAACACTTTTTAACCATTCAAGCACAAAGGTCAGTTGAGAGAATGTGCTGAAGGCTCAATTCCATCCTCAGTTCCCTGTCCTATATGTCTTAGATATATTCCCAGGGGTGACTGACAAAGTAACTTGTCAGATTGAAACTCCACTAACTTGTCCTTACAAAAGTAACTTAAGTTACTTAAGTTACTTGCCACCAAAGTTACTTTGTCGGCGCAAAGTAACTTGTCAAGATAGCAGACTTTGAATTTTGAAACTCTGCTAACTTGTTAACTTGTTGTCAATAGCGCAGCCGCATCAGCTGTGATTAAGGCAGACATCAGAGTTCCGCATAATGCTAAATCCATGCGGCCCTTGCTCCGGACCCCAAGTCCAATGTAATCCTCCTTCATAGCTGCAATGGTATCATGTCAATTAATTAGAAAAATAAGCTCCGTAATTCCAGGCTTTTACAGCAGCAAGTGAAGCCCCAATCACAGAAATCATTGCACAGGTGATACAGTTAGAGCCTTGCATGATACAGAGCCCCTTCAAGATGTCTTGATATAGGATATAGCATTAGGGACAGTCAACCCAATACTACTGTAATACAGGCAATGCACCTTAAATACTGGATATGTGCTCTAATCCTTTCTGGAAATTGGGGACTGCATTTTTAGAAAAGATGCCTCTCCTTCTGAACTCCCAATTGGCATTGTAACTGTAAGCATACTGCAGGCTCACAATAACAATAGCTCTGGGAAGGCTTTCACTCACTTACTGCCCCCGCACTCACTATGCTCATTTTTGAACATTACATTTCATTTAATTGCATTTTGTCTTTCTATTCAAGGCAACACATTGGCATGTTAAGTAATTCCCGGGGTGTTCAAACTGCTTCAAATTGATTAAACTGGTAATCTCATTCAAATTCTGGATGGATAGTGATGTTGATGCTCTGTTGAGAAATTTCCTTATCCTGCGAGAGCTTAGTACTGTCCATGAGATCCCATTTGAATATAGTTACCATGTTCCATACAGCCAGATTTGACAATACTATATTTGGTTTTCCTTACCTATTTCATTTGCTTCTGCCCATGTTGTCAGCTTACAGATAAACTATACCCACCACATCTGACCACCTCAGACCCTTGTCCACCATCAACTGAGGTGAGTTGAACCATTCCTTGGTACATACTTATACTGATAGTAGCTGCATTGATATCCATATCTACTGAATTGAAAAAGTAACTTGACAAGTTACTTTGCTTGTGGTCATCCCCAGGCACATTCAGTTTGACTAACTCCGCCTATTTTTTTTCAGATGTCTTACCGGCTCAACCTAGCTGTTTAACTGGGTTTGAACCACCAGGTACACTTCTGAATCTCATCTGTTTAACTCAGTTTAACTATCATAGAATTGTTCAGATTATTCAAGCTGAACCTAGGCTTTTAATGGGGTAGGTGCACTTCTGAATTCTATCTGTTTAATTCAGTTTAACCATCATAATCATTCAGAATATTCAATTTCAACCAATGCATTTGATGGGTTTTTCTCAACCTTGCAGTCTAACTGGGATTATCATTACTGTACTTATCATTATGGTATTTGGTACTGATTATCTGTACCTCCATTATCAAGCTGAAATCCCTTACAACTTCAGAGCAGAAGGCACTCCTGGTGCTGCAAATGGGTGATATCCCCATTGTGCTGCAGGAGCCAGAAGCTTCGGCCAATGAAGATGGCCTCCCGATTTATCTCTTATATCAGTCAAAGAAGTTCCAAAAGTGAGTGGCGAACCTCAAAACCATTGTTGGGTTGTCAGACTCTGAAGATGGGGAGGGGGATAAGTGCAGTAAAGATGCTGGTGCTCATCCAGCTAGCCTTCAAAAATCAAAGTCAGATGCGGCTGAGGGTGGCCAAGGCAATGACGACAACAACGACAATGACAAAGAGGAACAAGAGGAAGCTGAGGGCATGGGCAAGGGCCTTGATGATCACAGTGCAGAGGAAGAAGAGGCCAATGACAGTACTCAAATCAACATTTCAAAGTCCAAGCTTGTGCAGGACAAAAATCCAATGTCTTCCAAAACTTACAAGAGGACTGACGGTATGCCCAAATGACAGTTGCATAACTCTGGGAAATGAAAATGCTCCGGTGAGTCTGGCACCAAGGAAGAGATGCGGTCCCGTACAAATGAGGTGAGTTGTACATATTTGCTTTACAGGATTCTAAATCACATTTGGATACAGAAAAAAAGGAAGCCTTCACAGCAGCACCTCCACTCCACTGATGTGGACTTGCAGAGGCCCAGTGCTGCAGATCCTGCACATAAAATGTGCCAGGACAAGTTAAAGGTGCTCAGTCGAGCAAAACAGTCAGACGCTGGCCCAAGACCACCCCTGAAGCATAAGGAGAGGCCAGACAATCATGGTGTCGACAAAGTGCCTAGCAGTTCTAAAGCAAAAAAGCACTAGTTATGTAGTGAAGGTGTTGTTACTTCTACAGGTCTACTTCTTTTTTTTGTTTGTTTAGCTTGTTCTTTAACCCCATACTGTACCGTAACTTTACTTACCATATCAGTCGTTACTTAATACATATCTTAAATGAAAGAAGTTTACTTCAGATTATACAGTGAGACCTCAAGAAATACTTGTAATGACAGGGACCTGTATTTGCCATTATGGTATAGCTTGACAAAAGTCCTTGAAACTAAAATTGCATTGATAGTATTAGGGTGTAAAATGTATCCTAAGATGCAATGGTTCAAGTGGTTAAGACATATGCTGGATACAGCCATTTGTATGGGTGAATCTCTTGTGCAGAAAATGAGGGTTTGGATCCTTCTTGAACTTTTCTGAAAAGTTAAATGAGCAGTGAATTTTATCATGTATATCAATTTTCAAGTCAGGTAGAATAGTCCTTATAGTTGTGTGGAAAGGGGTCCTTTCCTGTGGGCAGCTGCCTAGGGTTCTTGAGCACACCTTGTAAATCCAAATCTATGTACATCAGTTTGCATGTATATACCTGAACCTGTGAATGCATACCTTGAAAATCCAAACACATGTACTACATCAGGTAGCAACCTATGGACCAAACAGTCAAATTACAACCTCCTCAAAACTGTCTCCAGAGCAAGCCATCTCATACAGGATGATAAACAATAGATGTTATCTCTACTACCTGTAAGTTCATACCTTGTAAATCCAAAGCTATGGAGTATACAGGAGAATATTCTGAGTCCAAGGTATCCAGTATTTTGAAAAGTATCTATGCAAATATTTTTATTGTTACTGAGATTACAAGTAAATAGCTTGGTTATAGCAGCTCAATTTAGCAATATACAATGGGCAAAGCACTTGAAGTCTTTATGTTGTGGGCAGCTGCCATCAAAAAATGGCCAGGGCAGGATGCCCCATCTTGGACCTCCTTAGGGTAATATCATGTAAAGAAAATTATATAAGTAGGTTACTTTGGATAGTTGCCTGAAGTGCAATGCACGAAAATGGAAAATTCAATTCATCTGTTCTCGAAGATGAAGATGTAGCCAACGATATTTGCCTGCAGGAAAATGGATTTGTGCTCAAATGGGGCATGCAAAAAATGCCCCGAGGAATGGACAGACTGTTGCTGTCGTCGCATTCTGTTCCTTGAACCAGATTTTGTTAACCAAAAGTCAATGCTTGAAGAACACTGTGAAATGCGTGGATATGAAGTTATATTTATTCCAAAGTATCACTGTGAGCTCAACTTCATTGAGCAATGTTGGGGCTATGCCAAATGAATCTATCGCATGTTTCTGACCTCATCTTTTGAAGCTGATTTAGAAAAGAATACACTGGAGGCTTTGGAATCAGTACCATTGATTTCAATGCGAAGGTGACGCTTTTTGCTATTTAGGTGGATATTTTACTAATCTCACTTCTAGATTTGCAACGCGTTCATTACATTTTGCTGATAGTTACTTTCATGGGCTGAACAGTGTAGAAGCAGCATGGGTAAATAAAAAATACCAAGGTCATAGAGTGATTCCACCGGAATTTCGTGCAGAGATGGATGCTGAGCTCAAAAAAAATAGTCTCCAGTAATTAACACTACTAGATATAATTGTAATATATACACTCAGAACCTTCTTTTGAACAGTACCGCTCTCGAATGAAGATCGAGTTGTTGGAAACACACCGTAAGGTGTGAACACTCACTAAGAGACAACTTGCTAAGAAAACGTCGTGTTCGAGAAGCGAGATATATCGTACGATACAGGATAGTGAAAGAAAAGGAAGAAGGAGCGAGCAAGCTCCAGACGTAAATATATGCATAATGTGAATGTCATGTGTAGGCCGTATGTAATGCGTAAACGGAACGTTTACATCCCCACCCATCCATAAGCAAAGTATATATGTGGGGGGGGGGTTGCTGCGAATAAGTATTTAGAAGACTAATTAATCTAACTATATAATTTGAGGGAATAAAAGGGAATAAGGGGAGGTGAAAGGTCCTATCACAGTTCTACCGAGTTTAATAGCTCTTGAGGGCCATCACCGCCGTTACAAACCCAATCGTCGAGAGCAGCGCAATCTTTGATAGTTGAATAAGACAACCAGCGGTCCTCGCTCACAGGTTGATCAACCCATCGAATTAAATACTGCCAACCACGCCCGCAGCGTCGGGAGTCAAGGATGCGCTCTATTTCATATTCCTCATGTCCATCAACCATAGTGGGCTCCGGTATGGCCTGCCGATGCCCAGGGAAGAGTTCATCATTGTTAGGCACAAACCTCTTTAAATGCTCCACATAAAATGAAGGAAATGCATTGGGCTGATTTGGCATGTCCAATGTATAATGCGAAGACTCTGGATGAGCCTTAATAATCTCATAAGGGCTGTCCCATCGAGGGAAAAATTTGGCCACACGCATTTCACCTGACTTCTTATAAATATCACGGCGATGCCAAATAGACAACATCACCCAATCCCCTTCTGCAAACAATTCACAGGGTCCGCGCTGTTTATCAGCCTGAAAAGCCTGTTGTACTTTAGACATAGTGAGACAATCCCGAGCTTCAAGCTCTAGCAGTTGCATCTGTGCCAGGAAGGATCGAGCATCCACTGCCGAAGTCGTCATTGATGAAGATGTCTGGTCAATCACAAAAGGAGGAATCAGGCGCGGTGATCGCCCGAGCTGTAACTCAAACATGCTCATACCCGTCGAAGCATTTACAGAGTTCATAATATCAAACCGAATCTTTGGTAAGGCATTATACCACCCATGCTGATTCCGTTCAACATAGAAGCGAATTGCCTGGTTAACTGTCTTATTTGACCATTCACTGGCACCATCAGTCTCTGGATGATAAGCGGAAGACATCTTCAAAGTAACCCCGGTAAGTTGAATGAAAGACTTCCAAAATGCTGAAACAAACAGCTTATTGCGGTCACACACAATTTCCAAAGGTAAACCATTGTCACAATACCAATGATCAAAAAACAAACGAGCAAACTGGGCCACAGTGATATCCAAACGGGTAGGTACAATCTTCAAATCTGCACCTAGGCAGTCAGTCATGGTCAGAATACAGTTGCACCCATTCTCTTCAGGCAAAGGACCAATAAAATCCAATGCCACACTATCACCCCGAGATTCGGGAACTGGAAGAGGGTGCAAGGGACCCTTTCCGTTGCGGGCAGTCTTTCCTTTATTTCGCTGGCACTCGTTACATCCCGGAACATAGTAATCATACAATTCTTTCCGCATCCGAGGCCAATAGTAGGAAGTAGCCAGCATGGCGTAGGACTTGTCAGCCCCGAAGTGTCCACAAGTGTCATGCGCCAAGTGGAACAAATCCTCATGGAGCAATTTGAACTTCGGAATGTACAGCCTATTCAAAACATACCACAGCCCATTCCGTAACTCAACACCAGGCACTAAGGAACCACCATTAACAACCTTATGAATGAATGCATCACACAGGTAACCCTCTTTTATGTCCTCAAGAAATTTCCGGTCAGCTGAGATGGAAAGAACTGACGCAGACACAAAGGGGTTGGCTCTCCACTGATCCACATTTGCCGCATTTTCGGCCTGAAAGGCCTCCAACATAGGGAGTTCCATATCCACTGTTTGATCTGAAGGGAGGGCACCCGCATGAATTCTGCTCAAGGCATCTGCCGCCAAATTCTTGTCACCTTCAAGATATGCAATCTCCAAGTCGAACTGACTCAACTCCTCTTGCCAATGCATCTGCCTGCGGCTAAGGTCTTTCTGACCCTGGAAATTCTCCAAGGTACAATGATCAGTAAGGACGTGGACATGCATACCAAGGCAGTCAGTGCGCCATTTCTTCAAGCAATGAACTATAGCAAGTAACTCCTTCTCATGCACCGGATATCTGAGCTCCAGACCAGAGAACTGTGCTGAGTCAAAAGCAACAGGGCGTGCAGTGTCCAGCGAAGGACCCCACATCAAAACACCTGCGTGGCGCCAGTCACTAGCGTCGGTCACCAAGAATATCCTGTTGTCACCAGGATTATCATGGTCTATCATAGTCAAAACCGCCCGGCTCGCAACCAAGGCCTTAATTGAATCGAATGCGCATTGTAGCTCTGCTGTCCACGGCGGCCAATGCTTATCATATTCTTTCTTTGTCAACGGAGTCAGAAACCTGGTATGCTCTGCTAAATTTTCAAGATAACCCGCAACGAAACGAACCATTCCCAAAAAACGCCGGACCTCAGAGGCAGAAGTTGGAGTCGGGTAATGCACTATTGCCTCACATTTTGAACTCTGAGCCTCAACACCGCGCTCGGAAATATGATGACCAAGGAAATCAAGCTCATGTTGGTAAAACGCGCACTTCTTTGGATTACAATACAACTTATTACGGCGCAAAGCCTCCAGAACCAGCCGCACATGTTTTGTGTGCTCTTCCTCTGAATCAGACCAAATAATGATATCATCAAGGTAGACATAGCAAAATTTTCCAATGTACTCGTGAAGAGCTTGTGTAACACGCCGCTGTTGTATAGCAGGGGCATTTCTCAAACCTTGTGGCATGACGGTCCACTCGTACAACCCATGTGGGGTGCGAACAGCAACCAGTGGGATGGAAGCCTCCTCCATACGACTTTGGAAAAAGGAATCCATCATATCCATTTTTCCCCAAATTTTTCCTTTAGCACATTCATGCAAAATGTCATCAATACGTGGCAACGGGTGTCTATCGGGAACAGTATTGGCATTCAGCTTATGGAAATTGTTCACCCAATGAGGCAGCGCCAATGGGTCCGCCTTAGGAATCAAAAAGGCAGGTGATGAATACGGTGAGCTAGAAGGACGGATGCGACTGGCATCCAAATGCTTCTGAATGAGTATAGCCCAGGCATCCTTCATCTTGTGAGGAGACACATAGCCGCGAGATTGCATTGCAAAATTTGCATCCTTCAAGGTGATCTTACAAGTAATGTCGGTCGGTAACTCCTCCAGATGCAGGATGTCACCAAACACATCTCGAAACTCATCCTTGATGTTATTTGACAACTGCTGTCGCTGTTCCAAGTGAGAGAGATACTCAATCCAATTGCGAACCGCAGCAGCAACATTGAAGGGAGTCACTGGATCGGACCGACAAAGCTCAGGGTGATTCACGATGTAAGTGCGTAATTCAACTAATAAGGCCTTCTTCAGATCCAAAATGTCTCTTAAAGCAGCGTTTGCATGGGCACGGCGGGTCTTTGGGGATGACAGGGGAAGACGAGGAAGCGGAACAAAGGTAGAGGGATCAAGAAGGTTAAACCCAGTACATTTATCAGTTACAGAACGAGCTTCATAATCGGTAACAAGCGTATTATGCATAAGGAACAGAATGCCTAGTATCATTGGGGCACATAGCGAGGGTAATATCAAGGCTCTAACGGTGCGGAAAGACCAATGCAATGAAGGATCATCTAAGGAAAGTTTACAATATTCGGATGCAACAAAAATCTGGGGTGAACCGTTTGACATCGCAACAGACATCTCTTGGGGATGATGCAAGGTACGACGCCTCAAACCTAAAGTATCAACAAGGTCAGATTGGATCAAAACAAATGGGCAACCATCATCAATGAGCAGATCCCAGATTAACGGGGAACGGGTATTAGGCCCATTCAAGGCTGCCTTCCAATAAAGGTGGGGTAGAAAGAACGGCATAGCACTACTCACCGCATCATCTCCTACCGGCTGCGATGCAGCGTTGGAACAGGTGCAAGTGCGAGTACGAGAACGTCCACGTCAGTGAGAACCATGGGAAGATCCCGCAGGAGAAGGCGAAGGAGTCCTCTGATCATCCGAGGAAGGTGCATCATCTTCCACAAAGTCGTGCATGAGCACCTGGCCAACCATAGAAGCCACTGGTCGAGAACGAGGACGGTCGGATCGAGCGACCGAGGCGATAGAAAGACGCGAATGGCCATCCTGACAACGGAGAGGACCCATGGATTGAGATCGAGATACATGGACCACACGAGCAGGCTCATGGTAAAGGCTGGAGTCCTGGGCAACGTGAGCGACAGATACGCGACTGTAAACAGCGGAGACAGAAGGTGCAGGTGGAGGAGGCATAAAGGCAGAAAGATCAGAAATGGGAGAGCAGGAGGAAGAAGAGGTGACGGCGGAAACAGAGGGAGCGGACTCAGGGAAGGCTTTCAGAAGAGCCTCGTACAAAATTGGACAGAAATTGTTCTTCTTTGCAAAATCTTTAGCGAAATCAACCATCTGACGGGTGAGTGGGCGGAAAGGAACCGAGAGGAACCCCCCGCCGCACTCCTTAGCCTGATGGCCAGCATAAGCCGTGCGACACATACGGCAGGCTTTGATTTCGTCAATGAAATTGCGCTGCTGCTGCGCCTCTGTCTCAGACATTGCACTAAAGGATTTGAAAGAAAATTTACCAGCCGGAACCTTGGAACCAACGCGAGATGAAGCACGAGAGTTCGCAGAGGAAGAAGGAGCCGACGAGGCAAAGAACTTGTTAGGACGCGAACTAGACGAGTCGTCACTGGTGCGCTTGGGAACAGCGGCCTTGAGCTCCTGCGTGAAGCGACATTCGATATCGAGAACACTTTCCTTCCACTTCTTCAGGGTAGTGGTGGCTGTGATCTCGACACCGCATTCCTCCAAGCACTTCTCGAGTGCAGGAGTAATGCCACGGGACAGAAGAGCAAGGAGCTGCGAGTCGTTGTAGAAATCCCCGACATAGCGAAGGCGGTCATTCATGGACTTGACCTTACTGTAAAATTCCAAAAAGGCATTGCGTTCTCCACCTCTCATGCGAAGGTTCTCGTGTTGCGTGGCCTGGTCCTTTGCCCAGTGAGACCCACAGCAATAAGAATACATTTCGCGGATGAAAGGGCGGTCTGGCTCAATATCAGGATCAGTGTTAGGAACAGACCATTCCAATTTGTAAAGATTTTTGCGGTCCGCCTTGAAGTGTTGTGTATGAGAATGCATGCCAGAGAAGGCATCGAAGAACATCAACTTCTTGTCCTCATCAGGGATGGGTTTAGCAGCGGAGCCGCGATACCGAGCGCAACGTTCTACTTCTTCGGCCAGATCATCGATGTCTTCGGGTGTCAGATTCTTAAAATTCTTCACCCTTGGACCAGACTTGTTGTTTGACAGGACAATGCGACCGGTCTCGTTAGTTTGTTCAGTCATGTCGATATCAGAATCGGAGTCTGCAAGCGTGGGGGGGGCAACGGGTGTGGGATCGGGAGACTGGTCGGGAGAGGAAAGGTCTGAAGGTGTAGGGACAGGTAAGGGCGAGGAGGAACGTGTATCGGGTACAGGCGACGGAAGTGAGGGCGATTGGGCATCCTCAGAAGGATACAATTTGCTTTGCGAGCGGAGACCAGTGCGCAAACCTGATGTAGGATTGGCCAGGCTGGGCAAAGGTAAAGATCTATGCGGGTCCATCGTTAGATGCGAGCAGATTTACGAGTAAACAGGCAAACAGGCACAATTCTAAAACAGTGTATGTGGGCAAGACAACAGGGGAACGGCTGTGTTCCTTTTTGAGAAACAGAACTTCAAACAACAATCAACAACTTTTGAGAGACCTCGTAGAATAGAGATATCTCCCAATATGGCAATTCAAATCACAATAAGGAGCAGATGAAAGAGAGGTCGCTAAGGGCGAGACGCTCCAATCCGCTTTATCTTCGTTAGAAACAAAATCGTTCGCGAAGAACGACGAGTTGGATAGCAAAAAAAAAGTGGAAACACACCGTAAGGTGTGAACACTCACTAAGAGACAACTTGCTAAGAAAACGTCGTGTTCGAGAAGCGAGATATATCGTACGATACAGGATAGTGAAAGAAAAGGAAGAAGGAGCGAGCAAGCTCCAGACGTAAATATATGCATAACGTGAATGTCACGTGTAGGCCGTATGTAATGCGTAAACGGAACGTTTACAGTTGTCGGTCGGAAAAAATTGGCCGCGCATGTGCCTGCAATGTCATCAGCACGTGACTCGATGTCTGTGGATGTCGCATATCTTAACTAGTAATCGGTTATGTTGATAACCACATACCAACACTTTCTTTTGCAAATTCAAGAAAAGGACCAATAATGTTGTTGTCAAATGCTGGGTAAGCTTCGTTGAATAGACAACTGTTCGCGTCCAATCCAATATGTACACTAAAACAAAAAGAGATCTCAAAAATTCGAAATTAAAACTAACGCCTACATATACATACGCCATACTGGTTAGCTTGCCAGGTCTCTGCAGACTTGGAACCATTCCCAGGAATAACCATGTCGATGGAACTTGGGACATGAAAAGCTTGCCTATTTGCTTGAGAATATGCAGAGCCGATTGCAAAAACCTGAGGAATACAAATTGTCAGATTACTAGCTCTTCTTGGCTCGCTGGTACACTTACTCAACTCGGTCCTTCCCTTGAAGATACTGAGCTTTCATAACAGCTTGCTTGAGGGTGGCAGATGGATCCTCTGCAACATCATCCTCGGCACTTGTCTCTGTCTTCAGTCCTGGCTCCACCTTCACTTTCTGCTGCTCCTTCTCAAGCTTCAGTTTGGCCATCTTAGCATTCACAGCCTCCCGAACATCCACAGAGACCGCGTTCCAGACGGCCTTCATGTGCTTCTGCGCAATGGCCAAAGAGACATTTCTTGTAATATCCGCACCCATGACCCACAATTGATTCTTTTCCATATCGACAAGGGGCTTCACAAGTTCATTATAGAACATTGTTTGAAACACTTTTTCTTCTGTAAGAGTGCGCATGCGAGTGGACTTTTTGGCATCGGTCCAGTGGAGATAGAGGCTGACCCACTGGCCAAGTCGATGATGACGTTGATGGGCACTTTATTCTTGCCTTTTGCATTGTTGTACCAATTACGGATTTGCTAGAGGATAAAGGTTATCATAAGGTTATTCAAGAAGTGGAAGGTTAAAAGGCACGTACATCCTTCTTACGTGTCATCCGCATCGACAACTCTTTAGTCTCACTCTGAGAGAGTGAATCCAGAGTATCCATGCCAGGAATAGGAAATGCAGACCAGTATTTGCGGTATATAATGTGCCAGAAATCACCGACTGTGTGAGTCTCTTGAGCTTGAAAGAAATGAGGCAGTCTGGTTTGGAGCCATGAGAGTTCGGCCTCAGACCAGAGTGATGATGATCGCTGTTTCCTATTTTACCTGGTGGCCTGGATATGTTTTTGGCACCGTCGGTATTCATCCCTGGTGATGTCGGACCGCTCAGTGAATTGTTATTAACAATTAAGATATGATTAGCTGACCTGCTGCTTTGCTGGGAGCCACTGTATAGTTCTGAGTAAGCAATTCAATCACGTGGTGATTTAAAGCGCACTTCAAAACACAACTTACACAAACTCACAATTTTCCTTATGCCCACCATCAATGTGAACATGGAGGACATTGCGGCTTTTGCTTCCTTGGCCAGCCTCTTTCAAAACATCATACTGCTTCATGCAGGTATGTTTCAGTTCTGTCACCTTTTTTTCTGCTAATCCATTGTAACAGGGGATGGTTCTAATGTGGACGAGGAGGCTAGCGATAGCGGTAAGTTTCCATACTAAAACTTTTTTTTTCTTTATTGATGTTGCTCTTAGACTCTTTTACTTCCATCGCCGATGAGAGCCAGTGCTTGGACTGCACTTGCTCTCTTTGCTGCTGCCCCTGCCACTCCCATTCATCCAATGATGCCAACGCCGCAAGGCTACAGCTCAGCCAGCTGTAGCAATAGCTTCCACCCCTGCTACAGCTCCTGTCATTCCTGTTGCCATTGCAGCTACTGCTGCCCGTCCTGCTGCAGCCACTGCTATGCCTGTTGCTCTGGGTGTCGCCTCTGTTGTGGTTCAACCTCTCTCCTCTGCCGCTGCAACTGGGACTGTTGTCAGTCCTCAGTCCCCTGTCCAGCCCTCTGCGCTGCCAGTTGGTACTCCTGTCGCTCCTGATGAGACTGCCAGCAGCAGCTCCGCAGCTGTTACTGCGACTGTTGCCATTCCTCAGCCCTCTGCGATGCAGACTGGTACCTCTGCCACTCCCGGCCAGCTTGCTAGCAGGCGGTACATTGTCACCTGTGGACGGAATGTTGGGGTTTACGACTCTTGGTAAGATTTCTTTTGTTTTTTGAGACACAAACAAGTACCGATTGAAACGCTATAGACCTCAAGTTGCTCCGATGGTTGTTGGTGTCCCGTCTGCTGTCTATTTCAGGCTTGGATCCCAGGCCGCTGCACTTCAAGCCTACAATGATGCCCACATGGGCAGGGAAGTTCATCGTATCTGATGGGCATTTGTCACTCCTTCCACGAAACTCTACCTGACCCTTACACTCGCTACCATTATCTACCTACCTATAATCACATTCTTGTAAAGACATACCGTCCTCGGTGAATGAATCTCTGAGAGCGAGAGCTAGTTGTCGAGCCGAGTCTTCATCCAGTGCCTTGGCATCACTCGCATAATCGAAAACACCTCCGGCGACAGATTGGGAATAGACTTCTCCATACTTCCACTCTGCGGCTGCGATCCACGTTCTAGCGAGAACAAAGTGAAATCCAGGCGACTCTGAGAAGACAGTAAGAATATCCCTCACGGAGTCGGACCTAAAAGTTTGCCGAGAAGTTTGTAAGATATGACTAAACAACTTCATAGTGAGCCAGGCAAGATCGTCTCGTCGAAAGTGGCATTGCGCTCGAATGGTTTGTTCATCGATAGAAAGCCCAGGGTCAATAGGCGGAATTGCGATCCAAGAAGCCCGAAGGAATGCGTCCTGCCATTTCCACAGGTGCGGCCAGTCGCGGTGAATAAACTCCAAAAAGGTATCAAATACATAGTCTTCATAATCTTCGTCGCAGAAACAGCCATCGAGCCAGTCAGATACCTCTAATTGAAGGTTTTCAATCAAGTCAAAGGCTTTATCATCGACCACCACAGGTGGATGCAAGAAATCTTTGATCGACGGAGAGTGGCGCTTCAGGTAGTCGAATATCTCGGCCAGGTATTCTTGCGGATCAAAGTAATCCTCGTAAGACTGTCGACATTGCTTCTCTTTGTTTTTCTGTAGGATAAATAAGTTTGTCGGTGAGTCGCTTGCTTAGATTACACATGCACCTTGTCCGATTTTTGAGATTTCTTCGACTTTTTTCCCATTGTTGTATACGCTTGTCTCCAGATATCACGGTCAATGAATGAGCGAGCTAGGAATATTCAAGAGGAAGATCGAGCTTGAGTGGCTTTCGGAACTGAATGAGTGAAAGAAACAAATTAAAAAATGCTTTTGTCTTGGCCGCTTATCACGTTGGCGCGTCCCTTTAGCGCCAATATCACGTGAGATAGATTTTTGCTCGACTTTAGCGCCAGTGAGTCGCTTTACTTTTCACCGCTCTCAACGCTAGTATTATTTATTGGCTCTTTGAACCATCCACTTTCCATCTGGGAGCTCTGGCAATCCATCGATTTATGATCCCATTTTGTCTGCCCTCATCTGACGTGTAGGCTGCGATAGCTGTCCTTTTTGGAATAAGTAGCTCATTTTTTTTTTCCATAATTCCGAATGTCCCTGGATGGAAAAGTACGAACAGCTTAGGTGAAATAGTTGAGACATCTGTGATTTGCCCTAAGCTTTATGTGTCTCGTTTCTAAAATTGAGGACGAAGACCAGACGGTAGATAAGGTAATGAAGGTCCTCACCAGTGCACATTTGCGTCTTCCCCATCACTCGACCTGTTCTCAACTGTGAATGACAACGTTTGGATCAAATCTTGCAAGCTTTCATGTATCGGTATCAGAACTCAAAGCCGCGAGCCATGATTAAATATCAGACGCGAAGCTTACCATGCTAATACGTATATACCTCAACGGAAACATAGTTCAAAAAAGCTGAAGAGCGGAACAAAGGTGGGACATTTTCGAACCAGATCCTTCCACTCCAGGAAGCCTCGTTTCAGGGCTTCACAGCTCTTGTACAGGATGCTTTCACTGATTTGGACGATAGCTGTATAATTCGTGCGAGCGATCAGTGGGTGTTAACAAAGTAACTTTAATATTTCAAAGTCCGCTAACTTTGTCTTCCAAAAGTAACTTTAAGTTACTTAAGTTACTTTGTCGCGACAAAGTAACTTTTTTTTCCCGCGCTTGACAGCTAACTTGCCGAATCTCGGCACAATGTACTTCTCATTAAAACTTGTTTTCAACACATTTGATGATTTATTTGTCACCACTGAAGGTTATATTTAGGGGCCTCAACTAGATTATGAGTGTACTGAGTGAGTTCAATGTCCTACATTACCAGGAATGTTGCTGACTCAATGAGTCTAAGTTGTGTCATCTCAAGCGCCTTCGCATTTAATGCTCTTAAATACTCTGATCGGATGCCCCGTTCTTTGTTGGTTACTCGGCTGTAGCTTGCCCACTTGACGCCAAATGGGCCAACGCTAACGCGTGGCGGTACTCGTGCCCATTTTGAGTAAAGTTTAAATCTGAATGTCAATGAATTCATCAAAAATAGACCCCATGTTTGCCTTAGTACAATTGATAGTTTGCTACTCTCAGCAATGAGTGTTGATGTATAGACAAATGATTCAAATTTTTTCAATAAGTTCTTCAACAGTTGAAAATTTACTGATACAATCTAAGTAAGCAGTACTTTTACTAGCATTCATCTTTGCAAAACCCTCAGGATCGTCCTTCTCAAATTGATCTTCTGTTCGACAACCATTCTGAACCCATCAGAAGATTGGTCCTGCAGTGTACTGTGTGAAGGAGGTTCGAAAGTCATTGGGGTGAATGGGCGTGTTAGAATGGGTAATGACAGCAGAGGGAATGAGGATTGTAGAGGCATGGGGGAAGTCAATCACCAGCTTTAGTTCCCATAAGATGAGCTGACCACTTCGAGTATGGTCAAATCGGCCTAGGGCAGTGATAGCACACCACCCAAAGGCCCAATTAAGGAAATCTCGGTGTTTGAAGGTCCATACCTTTCCACCAAAGTTGAATGTAGCCGCAGAGAAGATGCTATCACATGGGAAGTTTTCAGGAAGGTGAAGCCTGTTATAGACAGTGTTCCGGACATGTTTGTACTCTTGATATACACGAGGGGCCCATAAGTTGAAGGCACCTGTCTGTGTTCTCAGATGGGAAAGGAGATAGGAGGAGGGAAAGGCTTACGGTCTTGATACCTTGCCATACGTTTAACAGCCTCACTTCCTACTAATGTGTTCAAGATGGAGTGCATATCCTTTGGATTCAAGGACACAGGGGTTGAGTTACCCATTCCCATGGTTGTGCCAAGATTATATGCAGGGAAGCTTCCGCGTGCATGATTTCCATTGGCAGCAGATATACCTAGTCCAGCATTCTTTCCCAATGCATTCATATCGTCATGAGCGTTCATCAAACCTATTGAATAGCTAGAGTCATTGGGTTGACCTGCTAAAACGGCAATGATTCATCCTAGACAGTCTACAATAGGAGTGGGTGTGCTATAGGAATATATTATAATCTGATCTCAGATGAAAAGAGGTGGACTTACTAGCCGTCCCACTTAATATGGTAGAACCCTTCAGCCAGGAGATCAGCGAGGTGGTACATTTGCTGGCGCTGGAGGATGGTGCCAAGGTGTTTTGTTTGACCAGGTTTTCCGGTTTGAGCTCCTAATGCAGCATCAAATTGAGCTGCATCGGCGTCAATCTCTAGGGCTGTGCTGGAGGAGAAAACATGTTTGAGGGTTCTGTCAGAAGGTCCGAGGCCAGGTTGTCGTTTTTTGTCGTGGCGAATTCGCTTTCTCCGTCGATTGGCCCGGGACTGCGAGTCACAAAGAGAAGAGGGGTTGTAAAGGGGAGGAGGGGTGTATTCAGTAGCAAGTGCTTGGCATTTCAGACGGCGTCGTTTTTTTTGACTGAGATGGGCTTTGCGTTTCAAGCCAGGAGCATTGTCTTCAGTGGAAAGGGGGTGTTCTTCATCGGAATTGCAGATTGAGGAGTTAGGAGAGCAGTGTTCTGGTTGTGACGCGGTGGGAGAAGAAGTGGTTGGTTCTTGGTGGCAGGAGATTGCGTTATCTGTGCCCTGGAATCAGGAGAGAATTAAAGGGAGCAGAAAGGAAGGACTTACTGGACTCATGGCCCAAGTGCCGGTGTTCCAAATAGGTGCACACAGAGGCAACACATTCGTCATGGAGGTTGACGCGTTCGTTGTCGAGGCCAATGCATTCGTCATCGAGGCCGATGCGTTCATCACCAAGGTCGATGAGTTCATCATCGAGGCTGAGGTTCTGCGCGCATTTTTCTTGATCTTCTAGTTGAGCTTGAGGGTAGAGTTGCGCGTAGTCAAATGTGGTAGGCAATCGGAATAGTTCTACCTGGTGGTACAGTGAGCTATGTAAGCAGTTTGAGGTTCAAGAATGGGGGAATACCGGAATGCATTTGGAAGGCTGGTAAGGGAGGTGTTAGTAACGCGGAGCTGAGGGCAGAGAAGTTATGTGAACCTGGTTGAATAGGGCGTCTCTGAGATGTGTCGCTGTCTGAAAAGGGAGCAACATTTAGTAAAGGTTAGCAGTAAGAAGAACTGCCTTACAGAACGAAGGAAATACCCCATTTATTTCTGGGTCTGTTGAGTCAATGTTAGAGCGGTTCAAGCGAGGCTGAGGTAGCGGCTGTTGGGGCCCATGCTATACCGCATTTTCCAGCGTCCCAAGGCGTCTCCCAGGGTGGAAGTCAAACCTTAGGCCATCAAAGAAAACAGCGGGAAGCAGGGTGAACTGCCAGAGCTACTTGAATGGGGGCATTGGGGTTTGCGTACCTGCAGTAGGTGGGTGGGGGGGGGAAGTGGTGGTGGTAAAGGTTGAAGCGAAAAAAGAGCTGTTGATCAATAAACGGGTTTGATCAATGTGCGTGATTGATAGAACCCGTGTTTGATTGGCGCCATTTAAACCGAGGTAGAGGTAATATACGCATGGTTAATTTTAATCAAGGCAGGTACAGCGCAGTAGCAACTGGAACTGCGGGGTAGCAAGTAGTTTTGATTTCGTTCATGTGGGTAAGGAAGTGGGGGTTTTGTCAGAAATAAATTGGACTTAATCTTTGATTACGGTAGGCTAATCAATGGGGGAACACTGAGCACACTGCGCTTTGCACTAGCCTGAGCGTCCCAGCCTACTTATGCGTGACGCAGCGACGACATACGCCTGTGCACAGACTGAAGGCGGTGTTGTTGTACCAGGCTAGTACTTTTGCATCTCAGAGCGCGGAGATACGCAGCTGACCTTCTTTTTTAGGCATTGCTTTTCTCCTCTCTGGTGAGACATTGGAGCTCAGCTTGCTCTTCCTTTCATCTCGCCAGGTAGGAATTATTTCTCAATTATATCGGTAGTTTTTTGATTGTTCTTTCTCTTCCTTTCGTCTTGCCAGTTATCTGCTTTTTCGCAGCACCCTCCCTCTCCCTCCCCTAGTTTCTTAAATCTTGATTTTCTTTTATGTATCATTCGCTCTACTCTATGTTTTTTTTTGCATTGTGTTTTCTTTCTTTGCTCATGTAATTGTATTACAATATGCCTTTTTTTTATTTACTATTGTCTGTACCATATTTCGGAGGGTTTTTTCTCCGCTCAATGTATCTGGGGGCCCTTTTGGGTTGCCCGTTTTGGCTATAGCGAAGGCTTTCCCCAATGTTGATTGGATAAAATAAAATCAAAGGGGGAGAGAATTTCAATTCATTTCTGAAATTAATTTATGACTGGTGGCCGAGAGCACAGGTCCAGTAGCGAAATAAAATCCTCGATGCAAATTTTTGGTTGTGAGAGTTAGTCCCTTGCCTATACCTTCCAGGAAAAAGCAGGCAGATTCAGGGCATGTATAACATACTAAATACAGGAGGAATTAATGCTCATATATTTCAATCACGCTGTAGAAAACTATTTACCATAATGTGGACATAACATCGGGGCTCACGTCCTATGTCTGTGGATGGAACAGGGTTTTCAAGTTTTTCAAGTGAGAAAAAGAGAAAAAAGGAAAGAGAGAGAGAAGAGGATTGCTACAGTTCTACACACCTTCTGAACCTCTTATTTTGATGGTAAATTACTGTGGGTGCAATCGGAAGATCGTTTACAGCACTGCTTTCAAGATATCAAGCTCACGGCCTATGGCACCTATGGCTACTTAAAATGGTTTCAGGTCCGATGGGACATGTCCTAAATGGACATGTCCCTTTTCAAGATGGCATCACTTTTGGCATGATCTGCTCCCACTGCGCATGCCTGCAGCAGACCTTTGCTTGTTCTAGACAGAAACCACGACCGGGCAAGGGAGTGACTTCAGCCTACGAGTCTTGAGACTTATTGCCCGAGGTTTGTGCAGGCTGTTGCGGAAAGCGAGATGAGTACAGATATGGCCAAAGTGAGTAGACAGGGCATGAGGATAGTCTCTACATAGTCAGTCTCTACATAACAACTACCCTTCCAATATCACATTGAGCTTTCTCATCTATGTAGGTAGTACTCGGCTGTCATTCTGTAGCCCATTTGAATGCCTTTTGTAATGACTCCAGTGACTTTTCAATGACTCTTCAATGTAGAAAAGTAATGTCTTCCTGACTGTGAAATACCGAATACACTTATAACTAATCTATGTACTCAAGCTGTCTTTTTCTGCAACCCTTTAGGCAGCTCCTTGACCCATGGCTAGAACGTACGGCCCTGTATGTAGGCTGAAGAACTTTGGGGATTATGACACCCTGCCAGCGAACTCAAAACAAAATCATTGCACAGAATATATAAAAGAATGTATTTCTGGAGTCTGGTAATTCTCAACAAGACAGCAAAGCGCACGCTCCGTGGCAACGAGCATTCCATTCAGCATATGGTAATACAATTTACTTGCCTGATCCTTGGTCTTCAAACTGCATCGGACTTCTAACCAATGAGCGTCTGTAAACATCACCATAGAAATCAGCTTATTGGCCACAAACATTGAGGAAAAAATTAACGCACGATAATCCATAAAATTCGAACACAACCCAAGCTCCTTATATCCTTTCTGGAATGGGAACCAGGCCTCCAAATCATACCTCATTGCGCTGCAATATTCAGAACTTGATATCTCAACCCAAGGCTTTGATAAAACCTCCCAGCTCTTCTCGAGATCGTCCACTATGAACTGCTCGACTTTTTCAAACTGATGGATACAGAAAATGCCCCGCATGTCGCATCCGGCTGAGCCCACTTCTTTGCGGAAACAGGTCGAGTGACCTGCATATCAGACGGGAAGCTGTGATTTTTCAATCCATTCATCCGTGTGGAAGGCCAAGATGTGTTGTTCCGAGGTGGCAATGAGGTATTTTTTGTCTTTGTCTGCGATTACCTGTTTCAATGTGTCAAAGAATCCTTCTGGAGTGAAGTTTATTAAAACATACCTTGTACAGTTCCTTATCGAATTGATCTAGCTGCGGTCTTGGCCATCCAGTCCTTGTTCATCATAAATGGAGGCTGAATCTTCTTATAACCCTTCTTTTGCAAAATTGAGGCATACAAAATCAACGCTTGATTGAGCTCGATACCCTCATTGGTGAGGTAATATCCTCTGTGTCCAGCGACCTTGGCAACTTTGTCAGACAAAACAAGTTTAGATGAATGAAAATGTCAGAAAGTTGGATATGAATCACCCCGATTGAGGTCCATAGCATCTAATCCTAGTAGCACTTCATGATGAGGCATGACTCCAGGTCGTTCAGGAGGGTATCAGTTACACCACTTGTTAAAATTGCATTATCGTCCTAGGCGAAAACATGGGCTTATACTCCATTCAGTTATATGTAAACTGCTGAGCACGCACCTCTGTAGCGCTAACAGATACTGTAGGCCCAACTGTTACCAATGCCCGAAGCTTTTTTGCGCATCAAGGCCTCAAAATCTTTAGTTCCTTTCTGTTTCGCTTCAACCTGAGCGTCGGGAACTTTCTTTTTCACTATGAGATTGTCTGCCGGTTCTTTCACCTTTATAGATTATAGGTTCAGCTTCAGTTCGGGCGCAGAAGATCACAGGAAATTGAATGCGCCTTTTTGCACAAATTTTTTTTGAACAGCGTTTACCTGTTTGCTAAGACCGTTTGCATTGAAGTCCACTGAGATAAATGTGTTGATCAGTGCTATTCGAAGGCGTACTAGAATAAGAACGTACTCTGCTCACGCGTTCTGGAAACGAGTTGCTATTTTGGGGACATTTCCGGGTGGCTGTGTGGGCTATGTCCAAATCCGACATAGCCGTCCACAGACATGGGACGTGAGCCAACATCGGCACTCGTCATTTTCAGCGCTTGTTATGTTCGTGTTATGTGTGAATGTGAGACATTCACACGCGACCTGCCGCATCCAGCCGTATCGCATAGAAACAGGTATAGACACTTGATTGAGTTCACCCTGCAGACCTCCATAGCCCCGAGGCTTTTTTGCTAAGGTGTAAAACATAGATATAAATTATCTTTATATGCTAGAGTAGAAGATTACTAATTTTGGTGTAGATCTGGCAATACAAAGACGGCAAAAGAAAGCAACTATACTTATTACATTCTAGAGAATGGATTGGTATCTGGAATTCCTTGTGTAATGGCATGGTACTGAGCCACAAATCTGGCACCTTGTGCTGAAGTCCTACAGTATGTTCAAGGACATCTAGTGGAATCAACATTTGAATAATTTGACTACTTATCAACTTCTTAAGTCATTTTGGTACCCTGTACGGGGCTCAATATGCATTTCATCAACTTAATTGGGGGCAAAAAGAGAAATTGATATCAGAGAGTGGCAAGAGAGCAGTGGAAAGAGACAGAATAATCATAAGCAAATGTGCTTGTAGATGTGGCGCAGTGTTACTGTTGGGTGTGTTGCTGTATCTGAACTGAACATCAATGGTCAATGGTTATTATCTCTTTGATATTTAAGCTTTGTCAACTGAACTACAAATGTTCATTGCCCATATAAGCAGGTAATTCATCAACTTCGACATATACTTTTGTTGCTATTGTCAACACAGTATGACATTCAACATTACCAATAGTATATTCTTCTAGTAAGTAACAGTGACATATCTATGGACTTAAGAAGAGGTCATAAAAGGCTGACATGAAAAAATATATTTACACATGTGAATACTAGTAGGTGCCTATATTCCAGAAATGAGACTAACACAAGCAAGTTTGATTCTTGGTTCAATCAATCACAGCAGCATTCATCATGAGTCCATACAGGTAAGTATATATAAAACAATTAAAGTTTATGAAGCTCTTAAAGTCTCCAACCTGATGAGAGCAATACTTTAATTGCAATAGTATAGTTGAATATTGTCCTCAGAGCCTCTTTCATAATTAGTCACAGGTGGAGCAGCGGTAAAAATGTTGCTACAATTTTGGAATGAAAGAAAGCAATTGTGACCAGTTGCTGCAAGTTATCAGTGAATACAAACGGAGGTGGGATCAGCACAAGTGCATGGTGCTCATAGCAGATCCCAATGAGGCCACTTAAAACAAAGGGCAAACCAGTAGATAGGGCCGTCAAGTTGCACACCTTAAGTTGCTTGTTTCAGTGGGCTATGCATCTGTAAGGTTCTTGTAAATGGTTTTGCAGCAAAAGTAAAGGCTGACTGGTACTGTTTGACCAGCCCTGGTCCTCCCGGGTCCCTTGCATGGTCAGGCCATTGCAATCTTGAGGACCAGTGATAGCAGCGTAGGAGGTTACGGAGATGCCTGATTTGGTGTTGGGAGTGAGGCTAGTCTTGGCAAAAGTGCTAGGTAGGTCTTGCAATTCAAGTGTATGTTCCTGATTGATTTAATTTAAATATGTTCCATACAGCTCTTTTGCTCTCCACATGCCCAAATCTATTCACTTTCTTCCTTTTCTCATGGTTGTCTTGACCACCTAGACTGCTCTCACTTCCCTGCTTGCTTCTATTATAACATACATGGCTTCACTAATGCCAGTGTTTGTGTACCCAATCTTGGCAGAAGCCCAGTACTGTATGAACTCACACCACTTGCCTCTGAATCAGTTTGTGGACAGCACAGGACCTATATCCTGAATTGGTGGGCCTGCTGGCACTGCTCTTGTTTACTTCCCCAACTTGACTTATGTTCCATACTCTATTTGCCTATTGGGCCCAGTGCAAGAGGTAGAGGTTGATGATATGGGCAACCAATTTCTGGAAGTGGAAATGGGAGCAGAATGTTATATGGGTTCAACCTCAACTCAAGTTTCATTCACAATCCTGGAAGGGTAACAAAAAACTCAGAGTCCATGCCATTTCCAAAAGCAGGTGAGAGGTTTTGCCAAAATTGATGGGAATCATTTGTTGACAAGTGGGCCCTTCCGACTTTCCATAATTTGAGGCTTTTTCTATTTTTATATCCCCAAAAACCGGCATATGACAAGGGGATGTTATCAAAGTTCTTACCCATTTCAATACTTCCTTGGTGACAAGGGCAAAAGCTCCTGATAACACCAATCATACTAAGAGCCTCAGTTCAATGTCCTAGAAGGATATTTAGCCCTTCTGAAGGGCACCAATTTTTATGGTTGCTTTCTATGTGTTGTAAAGCTTGTATGAAACAGTGATCTTGTATAACAAGCAGTCTTTAATTTAATGCCCTGCCATTGGAACTGCGCCAATGCTGTTGGGCAACAGGTACTTGTGTGTAGTATAGAAGCACGGTCCATTGATGATGTGGAAAGGTACAAATTTTCTTTTCTTGAGTTGAAATATGTAGGGAATGATACAGGGGCATACAAGTAAATATATGGAATGTCTGTACTAGTACATGGGTGTGATATACAGATAAGAGAAGTAAATGGAGCAGTCAAGTAGAAGTATCAGTTTGGTTTGAGATATGAAGGTCATTCATGGGTTGACTGAGTTTGCTGAACTGTATTGGAGAGGAGCTGGCTGGTCGCTTCATTGCGGAGTGGAAGCTGCTTGAGCTGTGAGTTGGACCAGATAGATGGTGCTGATGCGCTAACTGGAAGTGGAGATGAGTCAGAATAGAGGTATTCTGGATAGGTACCCACCTTTCGGTGTTTTGATTCACAAAGAAGTAAACCTTTGAGCTCCAGTTTCAGGTCAAATAATAGCTTATTGGAATAGTTTGCAGAAGTGGCAACATGGAAAATTACTTCAACAATATCACCGCAAGCAAATTGCTGTGGAGAACAAGGCATTGCACTAATGTACTATTCAGAGTTGGTTATGATCCAAAAATATGAGCTTTTACCTCCCAAAATTGTCTGCTGCAGTAAAAGAGATCACATTTTCCCTGGTATAAACAAGCTTGTTGCCCAGAACTGATCTGAGTACTTGATCAGGATCAATAAAAGGGTCCGGATCCAGGATATGAGATGGTTGTGCAGCTTCAATTGCTGTGAAACAACGCAAACTAAAATCCAGAGCAGGGAAAGATTGGAACTCAGTAGAGGGGAGATCTGAGAGTTTGTACTGTCTATTCTCTAGTTTCAACTGAGAGAAAACAGTGGAGTGAATAGAGTGAAGGGTTTCCAAGCATTTGGAGAATTGTTCACTGCCTATGCCAGTAATCTGAACATGGCGGCGAAGATGGAGAAGTTTAGACATGTTTGTACTATGAGAAATAGAGCATTACAAAAGCAGAGGAGTTGATAAAATCTGGACTGACGAGGTGGATACTGGCTCCAAATTCAACTTGCCCAATATGCCTTATATCTTGAAAGAAGCAAATACTATATCTTTTTCCGCATTGTTATCAACCCAACCAAGTTTGTAATATCTTCCCTCTTTGAGTGGGATTAGACAGAATGATTGCGGAGTCTGTGATAAGTATGAGTTAAGTCAGTATTTGTTTATGAATAAGTCTCTTTACCTGGCAAACCCCCAAACAGGAGAAGTCACTAGAGGTGTCTGAAGTAGCAGTTGATTGTTCAGCATGGATGTTGGAGATAATAGCATCCAGCTCAGTGCGAGCAGCTTCATAGTCGTAATGATGATCCATTAAAAAATTCGTTTTACCTACGCTGCTTTATATATGTATGTATTATGATGTAATGCCACAGTTACAAATTGTGCCAATGACAGCGAGACTTTGTTTGGGTTGGGAAAATGAAGGGGTGACCTAGTTTGTAGCAGTAATGTATCGGTTAACTTCCGAAAGTTGACATCAATACATTTTCAAACATGGCAGTTCCAAGCCAGATTTGGGAAAGTTGCAATTAAAATGTCAAATTGTTTGATGTTTAGAGACTATGGGCTATGATATGTAATGTGATGGTATTGTGATGGTATCATTCAACTCAATGGATAAGTTCCGATCCATTGATATTTGCAATGTAATGTAACTGTGAATGGTGCTACTGTTGATCCAGAAATTTTCATGACATAATGCTCTTCATACAAGTATAATCGCCGCTAATAAGAGACAAGCAGGCATAATTCATGTCGGATCATAGATTCCAGTGACTCCATCTGAGAAATCATGGGACATGTGGATAAGGTACTATTTACTTCGG
>KN834899.1:18159-44436 GCA_000827265.1 Collybiopsis luxurians FD-317 M1
TTGTAAGTGAACAAGAAAGACAGCATCAAGAACAAGAATGCCAAAGAGCAGCGAGAGCTACAAGGTTCCAGAGAAGAGAGGAGCAACATGGAGCTTCTATACTGGATGACCACTCAGTTTCATCAGCACCTGCGAGAGGTGCCATACCCTCAAGAATGGGGGAAATTTTGGAACATAATGATAGAGACCCATTTGACCTGGAAAATCCTGTCGAACATGGGTCTCCTCATGTTCCAGGACACCTGGTCTTGACACCATATGTTTTGAGTCACTCCCAGCAAGGTCAGCCATATCATATGGCAACTAGAGCTGACTCGAGGCTAGCCATGAGGCCAACACAAAGTGCCCCAATAACACCCAAAAAAGGAAGGGAACAAGAAACAATTCATTTATTGGAATTAACTTGTTCCCCAGAAGATCTTCAAGGCTTTAGTGTGGGAGTCAGCTTGACACACCCCTTCCACATGCCAACTCATCCTGAGAATGAGGATTATTATGAAGATATCGGCATATCTCCAATGACACAATACACATCTATAGGGGCAAGATGCGAGGTC
Source organism: Collybiopsis luxurians FD-317 M1 (assembly GCA_000827265.1). Lineage (NCBI taxonomy): Eukaryota > Fungi > Basidiomycota > Agaricomycetes > Agaricales > Omphalotaceae > Collybiopsis > Collybiopsis luxurians. Next base: position 18,717 of record KN834899.1, read on the forward strand.
ATCTCCCCATTAGAACATATCAGATGTCCACTTCCTCTCACACTGAGAGAAGAAGAATCTAAATTTGCATTGCAACAATCAGAATGAGAGATGAGTCAGGGGTTATACTCATTGGATCCACTCTCATTAAGGGGCCCACACTCTCCATTCAATTTAAAATGGTCTACTCTGATAGTAGAAAGTGATGCAATACAGGCTCAGGGATTGTTGAGCCCAATCCCCAATATAGGTAGAAGAACCATCTCGTCGCTGGAGTAAAGCAGTCCGTTACCTGCTCCTCCAATGACAGAAGAATTCATGAAGGAGACACAGAATTGGAACTGCGAGAGTTCCTTAATGTCCCCTCCCTACCAGAATGTTTGTGTCATACTGTTGACAGAATTAACACATCAATTGGTTGATTTACTTCAAATCAATCAATGCACACGTTTCGAATTAATAAAGGCAATGCAATATTATATTCGAATTATTAATGGTCGAGACCTGGAAATAAAGGACAATTTCTGGGTACTAGCTGCCTATTTTTGGAAACATTTAATGCAACGACCTTCCCAGTTACCTAATGGGATAAATAATGAAATATTCCAGTTGAAAGAAGTATACAAAGGAGCCCTATGGCTATCACAGCTGATTATGGATTCTGAACAAATGGAAATGGTGAATGAGGCCACCATGAGGTGTCTCAAGTCAATACAAAATTGTGAATTGATTTCCCACTCAATACAATAGTGGACAATGAAGAGAGGAAAACTCTGAACTCTCCTACATTATCACTATTAGATAAAGTGGAACAAGGATAATCTGCGAGAGCAGACGACCTTATTGGGGGTTACAGTTATACAAGTCAATTTCAGGACCAGCAGAAAATAGCTCAGGTGGCAAAGGAGTATTGTAAATCTATGGGAAATACTAATACTCCAAGTTATGAGGATCTGGAAGAGTCGAGGTGACTTCCACCCACTGAACTGGACTGCAGGCTGCTAATAGTACCCAAAGAAAGGGGTGAACACCAGGTGAGGACAGCCGACAGGGTTTGGGAACTCAAACCCTCCTCAGGAAAGGCTTGAAGGGAGGAGAATGAATTCTTTTCAGAAGGAACTGTGAGATGTTTGGCATTGCAAAATGCCAGCGACATGCTGATGAGTGCAATAAATCCTCGAGACAAGGATATTTGCCTAGTGAAACAATACAAGGAGAGAATCCATGGGGATGTGGGAGGCTCCTGGGTAATAAAAGCCCAGGTGGAATCAGTGACAGATGAGCTGGAAGCTGCTAAGACCACAGGGGATCCTCATACAAGCCTCGAAATGCAAACCAAGCAGGAGATTTTCTCTCCTAGAGCTGAACATTTGCAAGCTGGAAGCTCAAAAGTACATATTGGAGGAGAAATTCCTCTCAATGCAGCTCTACGATTGGAAAGATGGGCTGCCCAAGACAAGTATGCCATATCGACAACTCATTTTGCTAATGAAACTCACCCTGTGGGCCAATATCCCAAACAAATGGTGACAGAGCCCAATTTGGGATGCTCTTTATGGCCAAATCATTTAGGATTCAGGACTGATGGTCTGACATACCATAGGAGAGAAACACCCAAAGCTTTCCATGAGAATAATTGCTTGGAAGGACCCAGTTGGAATGCCAGGGGTTTGGTAAATTCCCCAAATACTACTGGACTGGGAATTCCTTTCTCATCTCAATATTCAGATCCTGGAAACATGGCCTGAGTTGGTGAACAGCAAAACCAATGGTAGACATTGGGACCAAGTCAGGTAAAACAGTGGAATATGGCATATGCCCCACCTTCAGGGAAAAGGAACGAATTTGAGAATGAAGGATTTAACTTTGTGAGAAGTCAAGATGACTGGGACCTCTCATTTTCTGAAGACCAGCTTCACCCTTCAGCTCTTGAGATGCATCACCCAATGCCCCCACTAGAGAAAAAGGAATTCACTCCCCTACGAAATATAAAGGGTATAGGAAAAGTGGTTAATCCTTTCGCTAGGGAATCAAGTTGCCAGATTTCCCAACCACTGAGAGCCTCAGAAGTCCTCCCCCAACAGCCTGCAATTCAACAGACAGTGCATGTCCCACCACCAGTAGTTGTGGAAACTGCTCCTCAGGATGCAGGATTAACTCCACCTGTATTTACAGCTGCCCCTAGGCAATACATCCATCCGACTGCCAGAAATTCTGACTTGATACCTGCAATCCCACATAGATCACCTGGATGAGTAACGAGTGATTATCACCCTATTGTCTCGATGCATCAGGATCCTGCAAGAGTTCCAGCTGAACAATATTGGAGATTGGGGACTCAAGAGTATAGACCCTACGTAGCTGAGCCAACATATGACTACTTGAATTGTGCCAGTACCTACAGGGGGTATGGAGGAGCAAAAGCTCCAGGAGGACCTCTGGGAGGACCTCCATATGGAGGAGTCACACAGATGGGAGGAATTAGTGATGGAAATTTGGAAAGAGAAAGAGGTAGTAGAAATGGCAGTTTTAGAGGGGGATCCAGAGGTGGTGGACCAGGGGGACTGGGGGGACCAGGAGGGCCAGGTAGTCCAGGAGGACCACCCAATGATCCTGACAATTGGGGGTCAAATCACGACGCATATTGGCACCCGGCAAATGGATGGGTAGCTGTATGAGGCCCCAGAGGCAAGAGAGGAGAACTGGGTCCTGCAGGATGAGATGCGAGTCAGATTCCAGAATTCAATCAGCGAAAAGATTGATTAAATAAGGAAGCAAAACTCGATGTCAAAAAACCTGACCCTTTCGATGGTTCTGATAGGTGGGAATGGGAACCTTTCCTCTCGCAAGTCTGTCGCACTTTCATGGCCAAACCTACTATCTACAAGAATGACTCAGATAAAATTGGTTTTGCTGTCTCATATCTGACAGGGGCAGCAGCTACTCACTACAATAATTTGCTAAAGCAGGAAGAGACTGGGATCCCTGTCCCTGCTCTCCGTACTTGGATTGACTTTGTTGCAGAATTCATGTTATATTTCAGATTATTCAATCCTGCTCGAGATGCACAGGTGAAACTGGCCTGGATCAAGCAGATGGACAATGAATCATTTGCGACATTTATTATTCGATTCCAGGAGTATGCATTCAAAACGGGATACAATGACACAGCATTAGTAGCAATGCTCTGAGGGGCAGTAACAAGGAGTCTTGACATTACAGTAGTGGCTCAAACTCATCCCCCTCAGAATTATCCACAATGGGTACAGCAATTCCAGGAGTTGGACAACTCAATTTGTGCAACCAATGCAGCTCATTCTCATGGAGGAAATTCTGGTTTTGGGATCTATAATCCTATGGCCCCATTGAATCCTCAAAACTCTAACCCATGACAAGGATCCAATAACAATAACCCCCAGCAAGCAGGGGGTCAACAAGGTAGGAATCAAGGTAATTGGACCAATCGACAAAGAGGAGCTGCAGCTTGGAATAGTAATGTAAATTCAGACAATATTAGTGGTACGGTATATGGACAATCTGAAGATGTCAGAATGGAAATAGTGGAGAAGGCTTAGAAAATCAGGGAGGAAATGACAGAGTCTTGAAAAACACAGGAGACAAAGAATTCCTACAGGTGATTCAAGCTGCCAGGACCCCTGAGCAAGTCAAAGAGTTCTGTCGATGTCATAAACTGGGACTCTGTTATTATTGTGGTGGATCAGATCATATTGGTAAAGATTGCAAGAATCGGGAGAATTGGGACCCTCCAAAAAATGGAACTTCAAGTATAAATAATCAACGAAGTGACCAGTTGAGGGCTGCAACCTTCACTCTAGAAGGGGACCCATCTAATGATGAGATTTGGAATGTCGAGATAGAAAATGACTCAGGAAAAGCAGAGGGGATTGCAGAGACACACTGAGAGCAGCCTGGAATGCAAAAAACCCTGCTCAAGCAGTCTGTCGTGGGGCAGTAATAGAAAAAACATCCCCAGCTTGTCTCTTGTCTTGCTCTAACAACTCATCTCTCATCTTGACACATTTTCCCTTCTCCAATTCCGAAAATCTAAGCTATAATACTCTTATTGATTTAGGCGCGACTCATTCTTTTATCAATAAAAACCTTGCAGAAAAATTCCCAAAAAATATCTCTGATTTAGATACTCCAATTCCACTTGAATTATTCAATGGTCAGCCAACTTCGGCAGGGGATATAACAAAAATTTTTAAAGATACTATCAGCTTCACCAATGGTTCAATTCAAACAGTCAAATTCCTAATTACCCAACTACACCCAACAGCTCCTATCGTGTTAGGTTTACCATGGCTCAAAGAATTCAATCCTGAAATAAATTGGAAGGATTTGACTTTGACATTCCAAGGAAGAGAATGAATTTCAGCTTCACTAGTTGATTTGTTCACTGGTACATGGAACTTGAATACTAGCGAGAAGCAGGAACCATCAGTCCCTGACTCAAAACATGAATCAGCCTATAATGAACAAGAAAATGTGGATGCAGACTTGTCAGTTTTGGAATTCAATGAATGGTTACTTTATATGAATTGGGCTAATGATTATGACAAGGATCTCAAAAAATGGAAAAATAAATACAATATAGGGGACAATGGAAATGGATACTCCAAGAAAGCATTGAAAACTTGGGCAGAAAGGATTGACAAAAGAAGTTCGAAACTGCCAGCATACAAGCAGAAACGGAGGTGGATATATAAATGAGTTGGAAAATTGCATCAGGATTCTATTCCACAAGGCCTGTTGACAAGGGTATTAAATATCTCAAAAACCTCTGCACTCCAGCAACAGAGAAGACATACGAAACGAGGGATGAAGATAGGAAAACCTGAAAAGGTTGAAAGGAGAATGGGTCCAAACCTCGCAGGCAAGGCAGTAAGTCTCATAAGTGCAGCTGCAATGGACACTATAATACAAGACAGGACACCTGCCTATTTCCTGCATATCACTACACTCTCAAATCAAGTGAATAATGATGACATCACTAATATGGAAAAATCTGCAATTCACAAGTCGATTCGAGGAAATAGGGAAACTACAGAAAAACTTCCGACAGAAGCAGAGACTGGAGAATCTCAAACAGACAAAGAAGAGATACTCAAACATGTTCCCGAGAAGTATCGAGACTTCTTGGACATGTTCTCCCCAGGAGAGGCAAAGGTCTTACCTCCACACTGTCTGTATGATTTAAAAATCGAGACGGAAGGGGACTCAGCCCCTCCCTTTGGGAAACTCTATAACATGTCAGAAACAGAGCTAAAAGCCCTAAAGGATTATATCAATGATATGCTAGGGAAAGGGTTTATTAGAGCCTCCAACTTGCCTGCTGGGGCTCCAGTTCTATTCGTAAAAAAGAAGGACAGAAGCCTAAGGCTTTGTGTTGACTATCGGGCCTTAAATCAAATCACAAGGAAGAATAGGTATCCCTTACCCCTTATAGGTCCACTTGTCGACCAACTACGAAAGGCAAAATATTTTACAAAACTCAATCTGAGAGCAGGATATAACAATGTCCAAATAGTGGAAGGCCACAAGTGGAAAACAGCATTTTGTATGCAATACAGATCCTACAAAATGTTGGTCATGCCTTTTGGGTTAACAAATGCCCCTTCGGCTTTCCAATTTTTTATGAATGACATTTTCCATGATTTACTGGATGTATGTGTGGTTATTTACTTGGATGACATTCTCATTTATTCAGATGACAAAAAAACCCATGAGGAACAAGTCCGAAAGGTATTACAAAGGCTACGAGACAACTACCTACATGTGAAACCAGAAAAATGCAGTTTCGATACTGACACAGTTGAATATTTGGGGGTAATAATAAATCCCAAAGGGGTGTCAATGGATCAGTCCAAAGTCAAAGCCATAACATCTTGGCCGGTTCCATGGAATATAAAAGAACTGCAGTCATTCTTGGGTTTTGCAAATTTCTATCGCAGATTTATTGACAATTATAGCGGCATAATGAAAGCCCTAACTGCACTACTGCGAAAGGATGCCATTTGGCATTGGGACAAGTCATGTCAAAGTTGTTTCAATTTATTAAAAAATGCCTTTACACATGCCCCGGTGCTACGACACTTCGACCCAGAACTCCTGATTATTCTGGAATGTGATGCATCAGATTGGCAATAGCAGGAATATTGTCTCAGCTGGATCCGAAAACTGGAGAAATACATCCAATTGCTTTCATACTTGATCCATGATACCAGCAGAAATAAATTACAATATTTATGACAAGGAACTACTGGCTATCGTGGAATGTTTTAAAGTTTGGAGAGCCTATTGTGACAGTTTGAGATTCCAAATCCAAGTTTACTCCAATCACAATAACCTGCAATGGTTTACAACTACCAAACAGCTGTCAGTGAAACAAGCGAGGTGGTCAGAGGCCTTATCAGGATTCAACTTCTGAATCAACTATAGACCTGGAACTTTGGGAGCAAAACCAGATGCTTTGACGAGACGAGCAGATGTATACCCAAAGAAAGGAATCGATAGGGACTCTGCCAGAGCAGGAAGAGAGCAGATATTGATTCCTCTGGAACGACTCAATGCAGTATCGCTTTTGAATGAGGATTTCTTATTAGGACAGATTTGAAAGGCAGAACAAGATGAATTCATGCGAGACACAATAAAGCACATTTGAGAAGGAAAGATTAAAAATGTGGTATTTGAGAACAGGTTACTTAAATGACAAGGTCAGATATATGTCCCTAATGACACAAACCTTCAATGAGACATACTATCTGCCTATCACAATCATGCACTCAGAGGACATCCGGGTGAGAAGAAAACAAAAAAGATACTCAATCAGTTGTTCTTTTGGAAAGGAAGCAGCAAAGATGTACACCACTATGTACAAAGCTGCCATACTTGTATAAGATCCAAGGCTAGAAGAACTCTCCGATATGGGAATCTGAAACCTCTACCCATTGGGCAAAGACCCTGGAGCTCAATTTCAACGGACCATATAGTACAACTCCCAAAAGCAGGAAAGGAACAATTTGATGCAATCCTAGTAGTAGTAGATTGGCTCACGAAACAAGCCATCTATATTCCCTGTCACATGACAGACACTGCAAAGGAATTTGCAAGACTATTCCTCAAAAATGTATTCTTGAAACATGGGCTACCAGTGGATATTGTCTCAGATCAAGGAAGCTTGTTCATCTCCCAGTTTTGGAAGGAATTGTGTAAGATACTTGGTATCGAGTCTTGTCTCTCGACAGCATATCACCCTCAAACAGATGGACAGACAGAGAGAACTAATCAAAGCCTCAAAGGATACCTAAGAATCTATATGTCCTACAACCAAGATGACTGGGATGCCTTATTACCTATTGCAGAATTCATATACAACAACACACCCCATTCAACTACAGGATTAACACCCCTCTTTGCAAATAAAGGATACCATCCAAAACTTTCAATTAACCTTTCAAAGGTGAACAACTTGGAAGCAAACCAGTATGCTACCGAGTTAAAAGAAATACACAAATATTTAAAACAACAAATATACAAAGCAAATGAGGCAGCAGCAAATCAGTTCAATTGCCACCTTGCTGGAAATCCTGATTGGAAAAGGGGCAACCAAGTCTGGTTGGATATGGGTAACATCTGAACAAGAAGGCCTACCAAAAAATTGGATCACAAGTGGGCAGGACCATATACGATACTCAATAAAATAGGATCTCATGCCTATCGACTCAAGTTACCGGGGGACCTACAACAAATCCATAATGTATTCCATGTTGATAGACTAAAACCCCACCATCCAGATCCTTTCCAGCGAGTCATATCGCCTCCCCCACCAATCTTCATTAAAGGGGAACCAGAATATGAAGTCGAGTTGATAAAAGTCAGTCATCCAATGGGAGAAACAGACAGAGGAATCCAGTATTTAATCAAATGGAAAGGGTATGACGAGGAGTCCTGGATTCCCTGGAAAGGTATGGTGGGAAGTATTGATCTGATTCATGAGTGGGAGAAAGCACATCCGAGGAAACAAAAGTTACCTCTTGAGCTCCTCAAAGAACTTGAAAGCCTAGCCCTGCAAGACAAGGAGGAAAGGGAGTTGAGACAAGCAGCTGAAGCTGTTATTTAATCGGGAGAAATGACTCTCGAAATTGAAACCTCAACCTTAAAGGGGGGGTAAAAGCAATACTTCAAGTTTTCATTTCCAATTTCTTGACACGTTTCTCTCTATTATTATCAAAAATCATAACAAATTCATAATTCCATTTCAGGGAAATAAAGCATACAGTGGGCATAGATTGGGATATACAGGTACAGAAGGCTGGAATGGAAGGACTAATCAAAGGACAACTCAATTAATTTGTCATGTTTGGCTCGAATGTCGAAAGGGATTCCAAATACTTCCTCCAGTTCCTGGGCATATAAATCCTCAACACACTTGATCTCCATCTGCTCCCATATATCCTGCAAGGTCAGAGCCATATGGAGGCTGGGATCCGCCAATTCATCTTCATTCTTTTCAACCAACGAATAGGTCAAAGGATCCTCCCCAGTGCGAACAAAGTAGGCATTAGGGTGACCAGACAAAAAGATCACTACAGGAGATGTATTGTGAGTCTCGACGAGAGTACTGGGAAGGGAAGTGGTATCAAGAGAAGGAACAAAATTGGATAGGGAATTGGGAGTAGAGTCACTCTTCATCTTGAAAGGAAAGGATTCAGATGAAGGACCACCCCATATGTCCATAGGGGCAACGGTGCTAGTAGTCACTGGTTCCAAGGGCAGATCTCCAATATTCAAGAGACAATGAAGCTCCTTGTAAATGCTGTGAAATTGAGATAATTCAACTCCACACCCCTGGGCCAAAGCTTCAGCAGCAAGTTGGAGGTTGTGGGACTCAACGAGAGAGTCTCACAACTCCTTAATAACCCAATCTTGCTCCTTAATGGCCACTTCAGCAGTTTTGTGAAGATATCTGGCCTCCTGGGTGTCTCGCTAGGAAGGATCAGTGAGCCATGGAAACCCTACGACAAGTTGAAAAGACATACAGACAACTCGAGCATCTTATCTCCAAATTCCTGTGTGGTTCGACTCAAGAGTTCTCGCAACTTGTGGATCTCATTGGATTGACCCTTGACAACCCTCTGCAGTCACCCAAACTCACAACAAGCTTGGTTCACAAGGATGTCCTGATCAGGTACGACTTGAGAAATACTCTCAGCAGCATCAACAAGATGATCTAGGAACAAAGCAGAGTCAAAGGGAGAAGGGGAAGCCACAACAAGGGAGGATCTTGAAATGAGGATAGAGAAATAGTCTTGAAAAGTGTCCTTTTATCAAGACAAGGATGCCCAATATGAACCTAATAAGGGACAAAATGTGCAGCCACATGCATACACCTCATGGAAATTTTTGAATACTTCGATTCTCAGGAGATCTCTTATTTTGAACCCAGGCCAATTTCTTATTCACACAAAGGAGGGGCCCAAAAAAGAAAGAAAAGATTTAATTCAGAAGGAAGTACAAAAAATTTGGAATAGGGAGCTATCTAGATACAAGAAAATTATGAGCCAAAAAGTCCTATGAACTACTAGAAGAAGGTTTTGAAGGCGAGGCAGCAGCAAACTGCCCTCGGACTGACTCGAAAAGCTGCCGAAGCTGGGCGAGTTCTTCATCTCGCAACTTCGGCTCTTCTGCTGTGACTCAATGGGCCTCTTCACTTGCAGCCAACTCCTTCTTCAACTCCTCTATTTCACTATCCCGAGCTTCCATTGCTCCCCTTAATTGTTGAACCTCCTGTAAGATACCTTAGCAAAACATGAAACCAGTCAAAAGAGAAGAAGGAAACTTACTGTCAAAGGAATGTCACCCTTGAAATGCCTCACAAAGGATTTCAGATGATTTAGCTCCTCGTCCTTCTCCTCCAACTGACTGTCCCACAAAGACACCTGTTCCTTCAAATGGAGATTCTTGGTCTCCAAATGATCCAACTTCTGCAATAAAACTTGATACTCCTGATAGGCTTGGAGGAGCTCATCTTGCTGAGCATCAATGATGTTGGCAGAGGTCATATTGATAACAGATAGCGAATCGACAAAACATAGCAGGGACTCACTCGAGAATGAAGCAGGAGGTTTGGAAGGGGATTGCTGCTACAGGAACATCAAAAAAAAACAGTGAATGACTCAATAAATCTGTGAAAGTAGGGGAATACACACCAAGTGTTCTTTGAGACCAGCGAACACCCCCTGAATCAGCCCATCCACTAGAGCCCACAAATCCTGCTTGAGCATCTTCTTCCCGGGACCAGCAAACAATGATGCCATCCTCGTAATGACACATTCGACAGCAGCTTTTACCACTAGAAAGGTCAATTAGAATGGACATACAAAGAAGTTAAACCTGAAACTTACTTTCATCCTGAGTCAGGGAAGAGCCATCGGAAGGGACTTGCTTGACAAGAGGTTCAAAAAACCATGTTGTCAAGCTGGAGACCTCGCTATAGGATCGGTTATCAACAGCTTTCCAAATGGGAGTGGAAGCTGTAGGAATGGGAGTAGGGGGAGGTGGAACTTCTTCCGGATAATCCAGATTCATCGCATCCAGCTCTTTGGGAACTTCCATGTCGACATTGTCATCTACAGCATCACAAACCACCTCCTTCCCTTTGCGCGACAGAACTTGGGCCACTCATTTGCATCCCAGATTTCCCAGACCCAATCTCCTCTCCTGATGGAACTGACTTTTTCAGAAAGTCTCCAACAAAACAACTAATGACAGAAAAAATTCATAAGCATAGACAACAGACTCAGGCAAGTCAGACTTACCAGCCTTCCTCTTCACCCCCTGAGACCTCAGCTTCTCTGATACAAACCCTAACTCCTCCAGATGATCCTGATAGTAAGGAAGGCTCCACAATCCAGTCTTAATCGCAGTCCATTCCTCATCTTGGATAGCGAAAAACCCACAACTCGAAGCATAATGATATGCAACAGCAAGAGGGATCTTGGCAAGTATATGGAACTGGAGTAGATGAAAAACACTCTTAAAGGAGCAGAACTTCTTGCTCGTGGCATAATTGCTCTCACAGGTGGAACAGAAAAGTGAATTTGAGTGAAGAGAGCAACTGGAATGAAGGCCATGCAAGGCACAATACTCATAGGCTGGGTAATGGCTGAAAATTCTCCTCCACTCATCAGCAGGCACCCATTCCAATACCTCTGGACTAGAGTTGGCAAGATATGTGTTGTCAAAAATAGATTGAATATTAATGGGAAGGGGTGAAGAAATGTCCAGAGAGACTGGGACCAAGGGATACCGGAGGAGGGTGCTACACTTGAAAGCTGTACACCACATCTTCTTCGCCTTCGGTGGAATTGAAGCCAGAGCATTGGAAAGGGGAACAATAATGGAAGATGGAGCGGGCTGAGGGGGTTTGATAATAAGATGGGGTTTTGACCCTCTGGAAGCACTTGATGACACCATGAGTCGGTCAGAAAACACTTGAGAAGATGACATAGTAGTAAGAGGAAGAGATGAAATTGACTCAATAATACAGAGTGTCAGCTTTATAAGGGCTTCAGACTTAGAGTTTTTCAATTGAAATTTGGCATCTGGCATATTGAAACTCAATCTGACAGCGCAACAGTCATGACACCATGTTGCATCAAAAGCGATGCATCCTTTCGAGGGCTCAAGGACCTTAGGGGGGGTAATGTTATGCCCTACACTATTTTTTCCGCTCTTTCCAACCAGTACACTCACCACACGACTTGATAATAGTCCTACCAATCAATTCGGCTCTCCAAATCTGACATGCATTTCACAAGGCAAACTAATCAGTTGCTCATTCTAAACTTCTATTCACAAGGCCACATGTCTTCCTGCAGAGTATAAAAGCCTTGTACCTACATCTCTCATGATAATGCTGTTATTACCTGAACTATCTTGATCTGTGTTGTTTCTGTTCTCTTGTTCACTAGTCCTTAATATTATTCTGCTTAACACCGAGTTGAGCAAACCCCATTGACACCAAGTCACTGGTATATCTACCTCTCACTTGTTGAACTGATCAACAAGACTATTCAACTGCCGTAGCCTTTTGAATATTCTGTCTCATAGGGTAAACAGACACTGAGTCACAAACCTCCCGAGTCAACCCTCGTTAATACTGTCTTAATGAGTTCTCTTGATATACAATTTCTAGTCACACTGAGCTACTAGATTTGTTATTCGACACTCGAGGATCATTCCTCTATATCAAATACTCAAACTGTACAGGACTCAATTACTTGTCATATGTAGCGACTCCCCATCGCATATTCTGTCTCGGCTGTGGTATAATAAATTACTTTCTATTCACTGAACCTGCTACAAGCTTCTAACAACAAAGGTAGTAAAGGTCCTAACAGAAAGCTTGTCACAGTTAAAAACTTAAGGTTATTGTTGCAAGTTTAGTTCAGAAGTACCAGTTCAGATAAAGAAAGTTAGTTAAGAAAGAGCAAAGTCATAGCAGGCCTGAGTTTTACAGAACCTGAGAAGCAAAATCTGTTAAGCCTATTATTATTTGTATTCTGTGCAATTGTATATTGAATTCTACTTTGAAAAGACCCCCTTGAACTCAAGTGTTTGACTGAAGAGTGTGTTGGTGTTGGTGTGTGTGTGTTTATTGCACATTCACTTTTGCACTTAGCCCAGAGTCAGCATATCAACATTGCATGCATGGCTACTGATGGACTTCATACATACAGCCCCGGAGGGGATATTGCAAATATCTTCTGGAGGAATGACCACAATTGAGTTCTTGCTCTTCCAATTTGTATGCATATGGAGCTCAATTTGTCCATTGTTCAACTCCAAATATACGAGGCGGTCTTCTTTGCTTGCCCAGGTGCCATGATGTATCTGAACATGGAACTTGAGCTTGTGCAAATACAAATGCCAAGTGGATCAAGAATCCACCACTCAGGTGGAGGTATGTCCAAACCCACCAATCCTGTAACTTGATGCATATAGGTCTCCACATCTGCCTGCACAACCTATTGAAGAGGGCATTGGCACATCATATTTCAGCCTCCCTAAGCATGATTGCAGTTTCAATGGCTGTATGTTGCAGGGTATACCTGACCCGAAATTTGTAATACCCATCTAGACCAGAAGCATTAAATTCATGTAGATATTGAGTAGTGCTATAAAAAATGAGTGGAAAAGTCAAAGGAGCATATAGCGGAATCTTATTCTGCATGCTGGACATCATTGTAATCCAACCATTCGTCACCGACAGTGACTATATCATATCAAACAAAGACCAACAATTCACTCAAACCCTTATCATCTGGATGAACATCAAGAACCACACCTCGATAGCCTTTCCTGGTAAGGTGCTTCATGACCATTATTGGAGTGGTGATCCATGGGGAACAGTGAGTCTGATAATCATTTGATGAACCTTTGGTGTTTTCAAGGGCTAGAGTCAGGGCTGGCTGAAACACTGAGCCTACTGAGCTCGAGAGATTGCCAATGTCGGTCTCAGCAGGAACTGAAGAAAGAGAATTCAAACAGAACGTGGTAATTGGGTCAATAGCTGGACCAGCAAAGTTTTGGCCTGTAAGGGAATTAGCAGTGTTTTGTGCTTCTAGATCCTGCTGCAGCCTGTGTAGAGTGTTGTCATTCAATAATACAGAGGTGGAGCATTCAAAATGCTTCACATCCATCACCAGCCCTAGACCATTGATACTAGGAATAGAGACAATCTGTACACTTTGAAAATCCTTCTGCAGCAGGACAGTGGAAAGCATGACTATTTCCTGGCCAAACAGCACTTTGCATTGCATGGAGTCAACAGAATGAACAATGCCAATCTCATTGTGGTAAGATTCTGGAAGTAGAAGACCCTTATAGACTGGGCCATACAGCTCATAAACACATACTTTATCTCCTGAATGAAAATGCCAAGTGTTAGGAATGGGCATATCTTGCCACAAGCTTTGGACTTCAGGGTGCCAAGATCAAGCAAATATGGTGAAGAGATTGGGATCCATAGTAGTTGGTGCCAGATGAAGCAACTTTTGCACCAAACTGCACCAAAAGAGAACTCCATTGTAAAAAAATTTTCAAACATGACCGCATGGATAGCCTTTGCTAATTGGACAACCTTGGGGACAGTTAAGAAGCTCCACCTTGATGGGGAGATTATCATCTGTGGAAGAGTCATTCTCCTCAGGTGAGCCATGCTCATTCAGGGAATCATCTTCCTTATGGGAATCGAGGTTGTGCATCTCCAGTGCAAGTCCAACAGCTTTGGGGTATGACAGCAATGCAGGTAAGGGGCGTAAATTTGAATTTTGACATATCCATTTGGTATCAGCAGTGCTTTTGGAAAAGTGACCCACTAGAACAATAGGAGTATGACCTTTACTGTAAGTTAAGTATGAATCTTCCTGTGAAACTACAGCAATATCACTGTCATATAAACCTCCTTTCACCACCACCCAGTCCTGCTGAAGATGTTCTGTTTCCCCCTGATCAGGAGCTACACCAGCAACAAGTCAGTGGATTGGCATTTCCAAGATGGTGGAATTTTGGAGCGCTGGCACATAAGAGATGAAAAGTCATTTGCCAGTATGTATATCGGGAGTAAGAGTGGTGAGGGGTGGGGCCAATGCTCTTCTGGGGCCAGCTGGAGCTGGACATGTAGCTGAAGCAGGAGCAATGACCATGGGAAGACGAGGGTAGAAGAAGCCATTTACGCCATGGAGATACATGGCCAAACAGGTATTTTGAGGGGACATGTTTGAACACATAAGATATATGAAGCCTTTCTGTTTGGAACAAAAGGCAGTGACTATCATATGCTCCAATGTTGAAGCAGAAGGAGGACTCAAAGGTTCAAGTAATGGGGTGTCATTATTGACAATGTCTTTGCAGATCCGAGAAATAATGCTCTGCTCAAAACCCTTCTGTGAAATAGTTGGTGTGAACACTAGTTTCAATGACAATGATCAACTTACATGGCATCTAATGTGAAAACACTGTATTTTCACATGAAATTTGGGCCAGGAGAGTTGTATAAAGCCTGTTGAAGTTGCCAATATAACTTCTGGAGAGCTGGTTCCACCTCCTCAACTTCCAGCAGTAATTCCTGAGCTCAGCAATGAGGAGATTGAAACCAGTTATCCGACTGTGTTGGGGCAGCAGCAGAGGTGGAAGAAGAGCTGACAGGAGGGGAGGGGACACCAGTGTTATGACCAGTTTCTAAACCTATGAGATGTTGTGCAATATCTGCAGTATTCAAATTGAGTAACAGAGGCAATAGTTGTATGAACTTATTTGCTTTCAATATCGTACTGTGTAGACAATAGCTAGCAAGACAATTTGTGATTAGTTAATATGGATGTATGCAAGCAATTGTTGGTTATGATTATTTGTTAGAACTTGTAGTTCTATAAGGTATGACTGTATCAGAGACTAGGTTGCTGGACAATCAATATAATTGTTGATATTCTGAATATTGTGTTGCCCAAACAAGCTAAAAGGTTGGTTCTCTTAGAACTTGGTTAGTGTAACTTGTATGGATGAGGATAGATGTAAATGTTCAATACTTATGAAGGTATTGGATACTTACAATATTTGCTGTTGATACTGAATTGTCGGGACAAATATAGAGGGTGATTGATGATTATTATGTAATAGTGCAGTGTATGAGATGTCTCGATGTTGTGGACAACTGTTATACATGATAATGGCTGATGCGAGAGGTTTAAGTAATGTGACTACAATAGGTACAGTCACAAGTGATGCGTTGTTCCTCAGTATTTGCCAATATAAGTGTTGAGACAGTTGCAGTAATTGGAAATGCTGAATGTTCCGTCGACGCAATTTGATGGAGCAATCAATGGGCTTTAATAGGATTGACTATTTCGAGTTTCAAGGGTAATTACAATAGTGTGATATTGCGATATTTAGTAGATATAACTGTTGACACGGCTATTAATAGGTGCTGCTTGATTGGTGAACAGGATGGTACAATGTAGATGGAACAGTTTAGTAAAGTCAAACAGATTATGCTGGCTACGGTTGGTCAAACTGAAATAAAACTAATGAGATGAGATTTAGAGAGGAGGTTGCTAGTTGCAACTTTGAGAACGAAGCAGCGAGAAAAAGGAAAAACAAAAGAAAATAGATTCAAAAACTGTATGTATGACAAAATATTCGAGCTGGGATCCCCGAAGAATCCCAGCTACTTATATACTATTCTACAATGTAAATAGATCCAAATAGTAATATGTACTTAACAAAATACAACCTGTGCAGGGGTCATTCAGTGCTGCCGCACAGTACTCAGTGCGCAGGAGTGATGCGCAACACCGGTGCACAGTATTGATGCTGCGCAGCAATTATGATACCAGGATTTAACCGACACCGATGTATGCGCAGGTTTATCGCATCTAGAATGCATGATTAATCTAAACTCATTCAGTAAGTTGCGAATCGCGAGTTTGCCTTTACTAGGAATAATTATGGTTATTATATTAGTAGTAAAATAGGAAAAGAATCAATAAGAAATGAGAATGGCGTGAAATCAGGGTGGTTCCTAACATTACCCCCTTCTTTAGGCCAGATCCCCCTCCGCAACATTGGCTTTCATCGTTCTTATTCCTATTTCGGTGGTCAAAATTAGTCGTTCTCAATATTAATATACCCCTTTAATTTCTTTTCCGGCTTTGGTCATTCTTAATATGCCACACCATTCTTTCACATCATTTGGTCCTTGTTACAACTGTTTTACGTCCCCTCCTTTTTATTCAGTTTTGGGTGTGCTTTGATTGTGAGACCCCCGCCACAATTTATGCGACGGAGTCACTTCGGCATTTAACCCTTCCTTTACACGCCTTGTCACTCTTGCCGTTTCCTCCCCCTTTGTCCACTGCCCATCAATAATGAACTTGTTGGCCTTATCGTTTCAGTCCCTCTTCATGAGTTATTGCTACGATGTCACCCAACTCACCTGGATCCTTCCACCTTTCCATTGGCCTGTTTTCTCATATAAAAACCAGAAATTTCGGCTTTTCTCAACATCACTTCTCAGCCTCTTGTCAAATTTTTCACCCTACTCCAAACTCTTACTTCTGCCCCTGCATGCTTGCATGTCTTCAGAATCCCCTCGACTTCCTTCATCAGTTGAACGCCTCGGTCAGCATGACCGTGGATGCGCAAATGATGATGGGGAACACGGTTCTGGAGGCCTCTTCTACCTTCACAACTCGGATGCAAGGTTCGTATTTAGTTTTCCTTGTTCCCAAGCCTTACTAACTCATTGTTTCTATTTTCTAGTCCACCCTCGCGAACCCCAACTCCAGTCAGCTCTGGCACGCTTGAGCCTCATTCCTCTGCCTCACCAGTCCCAACCAGCCTATTGTCGCCCCCAACTTCTATTGGAACACCAGTCGCTGTGCCGGGAATTAGTACTTTATCGTCCCCGACCGACCCGAGGTTAGGTGAGTTTCCTGTTTGTTCATTTTCCTGGTTTTGTATTGATTCTGATTTCTGTGTAGCTCACTCCTTGGACCAGTACAATTTCTTAGCACGCCGCTACCAAGATGCTAAGGAGGAGCCGGATTGATTGAGTAATCTGGTCCCTCAGCTTGCCAATGTCATTGAAGTTCTTTTGGCCTCTGATGTATCAGTTATTTCTCCATTTCTTATGTCTATTTTCGAAATTTTGTATTGTGCTGGCGCCACCATTAAGGGGAGTACAACATCGGGACCCTCTTTTGAAACCGGGCAATTTATTCAAAATTTGGCCATGCTTGCTTCAGGTGCAGTTAGTGAGGTGGCGAGGTTGAAGGGTTTGATTTTGAAGGAGTATCCTTTTTCAGGGGATGCCGTCCATCGTTTATCCACTTGTCGAGAACTTCCTATTGCTAAACGTATACCTGCGTATGTTTGTTTTTTTTTTTTTTTTTTTTGATTTGTCTACTGACTGTTCCTTAATAGCGCACTAACCATCCCCCTCGTTGACAATTCTTTACCTTGGTCTTCGGTGGCTGCTCTTTCAAACAATCCCATTCCTTATTCGCCGGTTTCCCAACTCCATACCTCTCATCATCAACCTGTCATCGCTCGTAGTGCATTTGCAAGTCTTCCAGCTCGTCCTACCGTTCCCCCTCCTTCTCCCATCGAAAATCTTCCATCTATTGCTGCTATTCCCATGTCTCCCGCTTCTTCCACTGGTGCTACTATTGCTTCCACTTCTGCTCACAGTGGGAATCCAGTTAGTGGTGTCAAACGTAACCGTCGTCGTCAATATAAACCCAAGGTTCGTGGTTTGGCTGATGTACCCGTTGCTTCGGCTCCTCAGCTGACCGCATCTTGGGTAGAAAACCAACGTTCCGGTGGTCCGTTCCCAAACGCTAGGATAGAGTTTGATCCCAGGTCTAGTTCATATCGTACTGTTTCCCATTATAGACGTCACTCCTCCGACTAGATATTTATTCCTTCCTATGTCTTCAATTATTGCCTTTTGCCTCATTTTACCATTCTTTTCCTTTTTGATAATATATTCCCTTTCTAATTGTAATCTCTGTATTTGGTTCATATGACTTTATCCTTTTGAATGGCTGCAATTATTTAATAATACATGAGAATTGTCACTTAATTTCTTGCTTGTGTGAGAGTTTTCAGTATTTGAACTGATGGGTTTCTTTCGAGTCTATTTGAGTCCATTGAATCGCGATTATAGGTTCTTGGTTTAACTTGTGTACTGGGTTCTTCATCAAGTCCTCGCATTTTTGCTAATTGTTTGCTAGAAATATTTGGCTTTCCTGGGTGAGTGTTTTGATATTCCCTGATGGCTTGTGCAGCTCTGTCTAAGTTAGTAAGTGTTTCCCATGAGTTCTCTTCTGGTCCATACCCTACCCGTCGCACCAGAAATTTTAGTGTGCGACCGAAATACCTTGAGTCTAATATTTCATCAACTTCATATGCCTCATCCCCTTCAATGTCAATTGGTGGAGGGGGTGGGGGATTATGCCCTGGAATCTTATCATCTTGATGTAGCTTTAATAGATTTACATGAAAGACATTGTGAATCCCTTTCATACTAAGTGGGAGTTCAAGTCTATATGCATGTGTAGAGACTTTTTCTATAATTTTGAATGGTCCTAATCTTTTCCAGTCAAGTTTCTTCATTTTTCTCTTGGTTCAAATATTTTCGGTGCTTAGCCATACATATTGTCCAATTTTCCATTCTGGTGTGGCTCTTCTGTGCATATTGGTGTGTTTGGTTGTTGAGTTATTTAATAGTTTAATTTGTTCTTTTAAGAATTCATGCATTTCTGCTAGATTGGAGGCTGCCATATGAGCTGCATGGTTAGGGATATGTTCCAATGAGATAGTTAATCTGGGATGATATCCTTTGTTTGCAAAGAATGGTGAAATGCCTGTGGTTGCATTTAGTGTATTATTGTGCACAAATTCTGCTAAAGGTAACATTTCTTCCCAGTTGTTCTGATCATAGTTGACAAACATTCTCAAGTATTGTTCTAGAGATTGATTTGTTCTTTCTGTCTGGCCATCAGTTTCTGGATGGTATGCTGTAGACAAATTTGTCTTAATGTCCAGTAACTTGCATAGTGCTTGCCAGAAACCAGATACAAACAGAGTTCCCCTATCTGATACAATATCTGTTGGTAGTCCATGTTTGCTGAATATATTTTTCATGAAGTGTTTAGCCAAGTCTGTTGCTTGGTCTGTAGTTTTGCAGGCTGTGAAGACTGTCTGTTTTGTCAATCTACAGACCCCTACCATTATGGCATCATATCCATTTGATAGTGGTAGTCCAACAATGTGATCAATTGAGATTGAGGTCCATGGATGTTCTCCTATAGGTAATGGTTTTAAAAATCCCAATTTCTTCCTTCTGACAGCTTTTGCTCTATTGCAAATGTGACACCCTTTTATGTATCTTTCTACCATTTTTCTCAATCCTGGCCAAAAATAATTGCGAGTGATTAATTGGACTGTTCTTCTGATTCCAGGGTGGCCCATCAGTTTATGGTCATGATTACTCCTGATGGTTTCCAAGCGTAGGTTTTTGTAGTTGGGTACATATATCTTTCCCCCTCTTAAGAGTAGGTCCCCTTCAGAAGAGAACTCACTTGGTTGGTTTCCTTGAATGGTGTCTAGTGCCTTGTGTATATAACTGTCCTTTGGAGCTTTCCTTATTTTGCTTAGGTGGAGTTCCTCATTTAGAATTTGTATTGCCAGTAACTGTTCTGGCCTTATAAGGATTTTCTTATTCATTTTGTTAGCCTCCTCCAATGTTGATTTCTTTGGATACACATCTGATCTTTTTGTCAGTGCATCTGGTTTCCCTCCAAGCCTTTCAGGCCTATAGTTTATCACAAAGTCAAAGCCAGATAGAAATTCAGACCAGCAGGCCTGTCTCCTGCTTAGTTGTTTTGTAGTTGTGAAGAACTGTAAGTTATTGTAATCTGAATAGACTTGAATGGTATGCCTAGCACCTTCTAGATATGCTCTCCAATGTGGAAGGGAGGGGCTCTAAAAATGTTGCTCACGGAGCCACGATTTAAATACACAAGTTAAACAGCCTGATGATGGATTTTAAAATAAAATATATCTAGTGAACATTTCTAGAAGGTGCGAAAAATTAGGATGACAGCCTGTAGAGCGATGAGGGCGAGTTTTGAAGTTTCATTGGTAGATAGCCAATGTCACTATTCAGACTGAATTGCGGTACATCGTGCACATTGAATTGAACTTTCAGCATTAGCCTAGCTCGAGGCCGAATGCTGTAGAGTGGAGGGTCGCGTATCCGATAGTCTGTACAGCTAACTGTCTTGTTATAGAAGTGACAAGACATTGTCTTCCTTCTGACTGGCACCCGAAGAACAAAGATCACAGCACAAGGATCACAGCTTTCTCTGTCTTGTTCTTCTAGCTGTAGGGCGTGTTATAGTATGGATTAATATTGCATCTGTCAAGGATAAGCCGAGTCCGGGTTGTTTCGCTCTCGACGTGTCCGCCGCGCCGCGGTGCGCCTCAACCATAATCCCCGTGTTAAAGATATTCCTTTGTATATCTGTAATTACTTTACTTAAATAGTCAAATGTACCGCAAAATCAGAATGGATTTGGACCCCCCATTCCAGCGCCGTTGATTAATCTTGACAGCATCAATTTTATCCGCCTATGAGGGCGAACCGGTTAGAGAGGATGGCGTCTCGCCCCGGCTCAATTCCAAATTCCAAATTCCATGACGAGGTGAGTGTAGCCCATTGTTTTGATCAATTCAAAGCGTACTGAGATACGATGATTAGTCGTCCATCGTACTTCGACTGTACCTTTATTATACATCCTGACGCAAAGGCATTGATTCCGGCCGGGGTCGAAGAAGTTGCTTAAATGAAGTTGGATAGCATAAACTTTTTCCTTCCTAATTGTAGCGCGCTAAAGATCATCATCATATTTTTTCCCTTCCTATACTTACCGTAACTGAAGAGATAGAAAATGAAAGGGAACAAACTGGACGGCACTGATTTTTTGTATTTAACCCGTTCCTCGTTATGCTGAAAACAGTCAGCCTCTCAACTTCTTCTGACAGGCTCACCCTCTTTCCACAATACTCATTGAGCTCTGAAATGGCTCTCGTACTAAAATGAAATGACAATCTGGTACATTCGTTCCCCAAAGCCACCTCGCAGCGGCAGAAAATTACGCATAAACAATAAACTGTACCACTCTTGAGACCGTAGAGGGCCCTCATCGGGTCGGGATCAGGACAAAGCAAGCTGTGAGAGGCCTTGAGAACTACTCACTGGTTTGCGTGATAAAGAAAGTTGGTTTTTATGTATTTTCACTCATCCCAAATTCAGGTGAATTAGATGGGATGTACTGGGATCTTCACAGGATCACACATATTCAACTTGTTGCCTTGATGATTCAGGAGCGAGTTATTGTACTTTACCCTCAGAAACACCCAAGATAGTTTGAACAACTGACAAAACATAACAGGTACCAGTATATGAATGTCTTGACCAAGCGTCTATGACCCAGGCAGAAGCAAAAAAAAACATAAAAATAATTACAGTCATCCTGGATGATTTCGATGAATGGTAACCGGCCTCAAAATACACATATTAAGATGCAAAAACTAGTCCTCCACATGAACTACCAAGTAAGGATTAATGCTCGATACCGGCTTGATAGTGTAAATTCTAGGCCTACATTGGAGTGTCAGCACAATCAGAGAAGAAGGAGACAGCATCACAGATTATGAGCCTCAGATAGGGATTCGTGCCCGACGTCGGCTATATAGTGTAGTTCTCGGGCCCAGAGGAGGAGTAAGGGAGAGCAATTGGTAGTCTTCGGTGTATTGCGTGGACTATCATCATCTTAATACCCGTCCATCCAAAAAAACACAGAAGAGGGAGTCACTATACGTCAAGTGTGGGCGTGAAAGACGACATGGAAGGCGGTTTACATTGCACGTACATTACCATTGAAAAATCGCTTGAGATTTTATTGAAAATGCGAGGTGAAGGTCCGAGTTCACATTTCTGTCGCCGTTTTGGGAACTTGTTGTGTTATTATTATTAGTAATAGCAGTCGTTGTAGTGGTGGTATTATGCTGTGAGCCTTGCATGGGATTAAATGCCCTATCTGCCACATGGACGGAACTAGAATTAGGCAACATCTAATGAGTTTCGACAGAGTTTTGAGTCAGAGCAATTGCTTAGTTAAACAATGGCTGCCGAAGAACGTATTGAGCCGACCGAATCACTGTCTGTACGAGAGCATGCCTCCACTGATTGCTCTCCCATCATTGAATCGGTACGAGTAGAAGGAAAGGTTTGGTAGTCTCATTCGCGGAGCTATCCCTTTGAATATGATTGACTCCGGCCTGTAGTGCGATGAACACGAATTTCAAAGTTTGATTGATGGATGGCCGACGTACATTCGGATAATTGGGAAACCATGGAACGGTGACAGGAGCAACTCTTAGAGCGGACTTGGAAGTTGAAGTACATTGCGATATGCGGCAATGGGAGAATGTTTAAGCTGGAGAGCAGATGATTCACTATACAGCGAGTCCGCTTGGATAATGCGCTACGGAATGCGATAGACGGAATTGAATGTATTGAATGGAGCCGAATGGAACAAGGCTGGCGTAACGGCGTGAGGCCAACTGCTGTGGAGTAGGGAGTCACATATCGGATAGTCTGTAAAGCTTACAAGAACAAGCGTAGATAATGAGTGCTGAGGATTTGCTGGGATAGAGTGTCCGACAGAAGAGAGCTGCAAGAGGGCCCTTCGCTAATGCTCTATGAGCCATTGAGAAGCCAAGAACGGCAAAAGTGCGTTACGGCGATTTTTCTCCACCGATATGTATCCCAATGAATACGAGGCAAATTTCGGATGAAAGGATACTGGTGACGGTGCAGAGGTCCCAAACCTCCCCGCTGGGCCAGAAGACGAGACGGAATACGCAAACTTGAGAACTTGAAGAGCGTTGAAGTAGCGTAGAGGATCAAGTTGTAACTTAGATGAGAATATCTAGATATTCTTTCCATTCTTAAGCAATATTTAGCGCAACAAGAAGAGGAAGAAGCCTATTTATAGCTTAGGGGAATACTGATAGACGAATTTAGCATTTGCTGTGTGATATGCATAATAAGACTAACCAGATTTCGATGAATCTGACGAAAATTTGGCCAGCAGCGGAAGGTGGGAGCCATACTATTGAATTGTACCGCGGGTCTGAGCTGCAGAGTCAGCAATAGTAAAAAGCTTGTGCAATGGGAGATAAGTATGGAGACGCCGCAAAGTGACACGTTTGGGCGCATGAGCGCCTAATTCTTTTCGTACCGTCGTTTCCGATCAACATGTACGCATCTTTTGTCCGGCAACGGTCGCGCGGCCTTCCGTCTGTGATACTGAACTCTGTATGTATGAAACTCTGAAACTCAGCTTTCCGGCATCCCCAGCTCCTTCTCTGGCTTTCAAGGTCGAGTTCAACTGTTCCCCAGGATGAAGGTAGTTAGAATCAACGTGTAACGGTTTTGTTTGCTTCTTTGTCCCCAAGTTTATTATGCTCTCTACCCTTGATTCATGGATCTAGAATATGGTGTACAAACTGCGGAAAGCAAGTTTGGAGAGCATTGAAAGGTGCGAGTACAGAGTGTGAATTGCACTCGGAGGACAGGGTGTTGGACCGGACGATTGCATGGAATATACTCATACAACGTGCAAAGGTGGATACATGTACAACGGTGACTCAACTCGAGAGTCGGATAACGAAGAATTAGAGGCTACGTGCTCCGAAGAAACGTTCGGGAATCGTCTGCGCGGAAGTTCTGGTGGGACGGGATCCAACACTCCCTCTGAGTTGAGGCTTACCTTCGTCGACGACGCTCGTATACCCTCAAGCTTAGCATGACGTATTCGTGACGGTACTTGGATTCTCAACTGCGATTCGCATCTCCTCCCCAGCTCTCCCTTATAATCTCCATGCTCTCCCACCTGAGTCATCTGGTCTCGCTAATTCTACCCTCAGTGGTTCATGCGTTGAAGAAATTATGGCTACACGTCTTCGTGAATTCAAGCTTTGGTCTGTATTGGCGTGAATCTTTAACCTCCTCCGTCATGTCAGTCGAATGAAATACTCGGTCATCCGCTTTTCACACTGCCAAATTTTCAACCCGTCCCTGTCCAATGTCATTGTCATTCTTTACTCGGCAAGTTGTCTGTCCGGTTACGGCGGGACGAAAACAAAGTAACTCGCGAGTATTACGCGGACAAAGGTCGGCGTATTGAACGGAGAACTTGGTGATTTTGAGGGGAGAGATAGTAAAATGAATGATATGGTCGCGGCTTTGACGGGGAAGGTAGCCATCCTCATTGTTCATCGGTCATGCCGACGACTAGACATCTCGCCCATAAGCTTCGTGCACCTTTGGAATTGCACACAACCTTTCACAGAAGGGACAGATACATTGATAACTTGTAAGAGTCCGACAGCGCTGAATCACAACAAAACTAGACTTAACTGGGTGTTGACAAAGTAACTTGAGAATTTCAAACTCCGCTAACTTCGCCATACAAAAGTAACTTAAGTTACTTTGTCGCGACAAAGTTACTTGCAAGTAACTTAAGTAACTTTATTTACTTTTTTACTTGTGCTTACTTTGAGAGACATTAAGGCTAAATAATCAATCTAAGTATCTTCGAGCTCATTGTTCATCATTCCCATGGGAACAACATTGGGAAAAGCAGTCAAAAAGCAGTACCACATCATATATATCGCTGCCATCATCTGAAAATGTTTCGGAGCTTGAATTCTAATGCCATATTGTGGCCGGTATCTGAAAGCTAAATAGAATATAAATGCAATGATCTTATGGTCTGTCTTTTCTCCCTCTTGCATTCAAAGATACTAAATTGGCTTCTTAGCTTTTTTCATTGGTGCAAACAGAACAATAACCCCCAGAATATTGCAGTTCCAGTAGATAGTACTCAGTTGATGGCCAATCTGTACTCTTATATGCCAAGTAGCATCGGATATACTGTCCCTGCTGGAATCCCACTTCAGTTACCATGGTCTGGTATTGAACTTACTCACAGTTCAGAGGGATAGAACCAGAGTTAGTGAGAGTGCAATCAGGCATTCTGAGGTTAGAGAGAGAGAAAGTGGGGAAGTAAAGGTATTA
>KN834900.1:8605-35252 GCA_000827265.1 Collybiopsis luxurians FD-317 M1
TCACCTGATGGTCAATATATGGTGTCTGGCTCTGGTGATAAGACAGTAAGAATTTGGAATGCTCAAACAGGTGTGCAGATTGGGGAGCCACTCAAAGGCCACACTGCCTGGGTTATGTCAGTGGCATATTCGCCTGATGGTCAATATATAGTGTCTGGCTCTGGTGATAAGACAGTAAGAATTTGGGATGCTCAAACAGGTGTGCAGGTTGGGCAGCCACTCAAAGGCCACACTCAAATGGTTCAGTCAGTGGCATATTCACCTGACAGTCAGTATGTGGTTTCTGGCTCTAATGATAAGACAGTAAGAATTTGGAATGGTCAAACAGGTGTGCAGGTTGGGGAGCCACTCAAAGGCCACACTTATTGGGTTAAGTCAGTGGCATATTCACCTGATGGTCAATATGTGGTGTCTGGTTCTCATGATATGACAGTAAGAATTTGGAATGGTCAAACAGGTGTGCAGGTCAGGAAGCCAGTTGAAGGTCACATGTATTCAGCTACCTCAGTGGCATACTCACCTGATGGTCAATATGTGGTGTCTGGCTCTGATGATAGGACAGTAAGAATCTGGAATGCTCAAACAGGTATGCAGGTTGGGGAGCCACTCAAAGGCCACATGAATTATGTTAACTCAGTGGCATATTCACCTGATGGTCAGTATGCAGTGTCTGGCTCTTGGGATGAGACAGTAAGAATTTGGAATGTTCAAACAGGTATGCAGGTTGGGGAGGCACTTAGAGGCCACATGTTCTCAGTGAACTCAGTTGCATATTCACCTGATGGTCAATTTGTGGTGTCCAGCTCTTTTGATAAGACAGTAAGAATTTGGAATGCTCAAACAGGTGTGCAGGTTGGGGAGTCACTCAAAGGTCACATGAATTATGTTACCTCAGTGGCATATTCACCTGATGGTCAATTTGTGGTGTCCAGCTCTTTTGATAAGACAGTAAGAATTTGGAATGCTCAAACAGGTGTACAGGTTGGGGAGCCACTCAAAGGCCACACTGACATTGTTAGGTCAGTGACATATTCACCTGATGGTCAATATGTGGTGTCTGGCTCTGATGATGAGACAGTAAGAATTTGGAATGCTCAAACAGGTGTTCAGGTTGGAGAGCCACTCAAAGGCCACAGAAATTCGGTTACAGCAGTGGCATATTCATGTGATGGTCAATATGTGGTGTCTGGCTCTTATGATAAGACAGTAAGAACTTGGAATGCTCAAACAGGTGTGCAGGTTGGGGAGCCACTCAAAGGTCATACACAAATGGTTACCTCAGTAGCATGTTCACCTGATGGTCAATATGTGGTGTCTGGCTCTGAGGATCACTCAGTAAGAATTTGGAGGATCCAATCAGGTCTACATGATGCCTGCAGTTTGCAGTTGCCTCCTGGTATTTCATCAGGTTATATTGATAACCATGGCTGGCTCCATTCTAGAAATGGACCACTCATTCTTTGGCTTCCTCCTCATATGAGGCATGGATTCAAGGATAAACGACAAGTTCTTTCTATCCCAGCTGATGCTCAAGATTGTGCTCTGTCCGTGGACTGGTCAAATTTTGTGCATGGAACACAATGGACTCAATGTTGGAACTCTGCCTGAATTTCTGCATAATGTTCAACTTGTAAGTTTTTATCTCAACTTTCACAACACACTGCTGACTTACTTATTTAGCAAATCATTCAAATCTGCTATTGTCCCTTTTTCCTTTCTTTCTTCATTGTTCTTCTGCCTTCCTTCCAGTTGTAGCTTGACTTATAAATGTAAAATTAAATTTGCCATTCTGTATTTCTCTATGATCTTGTGATATTTCCTTTTTTTCTTCTTTTGACTACCTATACAACCTGTTTACCACTTTGCAGTAGCTAAGCGCCATAGGATGTAGCTTAAAGAATGTACTATATATATGTAGAATGAACTGGTTTCACTCATTCAGCATGGTTTTAGTCATTAACATTTTGAATTGAGTCAAGCTGTACTAGAAATGTCATAATTTTGCAGTTGGCTGTTGATCCCAAATGTGTCACATTGGAATTTTGTTGTTTTATGATCATTTCTGAGGTAAGTGTAGTTTCAAGTAATGTGTAAGAATGAGATAATTTTGAATGTCCTACTTAGTGTTGCCGCGGCTCGGCTAGCTGCAAGTCGACTTATGTAGCTGTGGCTCTCACGCTTAGCCGGCTCAACAGCCGGAATGAGCCGACTTGAAAAAGCTTGAGCTGACTTAAGCTGGGGTCAAGCCGACTTGAAGCTGGCTAGCCAGATGGAAAAGTAAAATACTTCTACAATGGTTACTGGCTGCAATAAGGGCATAGGCGAATGAAAATTACAGGGTGCCAAGCCTCGAATGAGCGCTTAGCAGATGCTGTAGTTACGTTTCCTGATGTGATGTGAGTGACGTGGCACCATGTAGTGACGTGCAATAGTGTATACATACTTGATACATAAACATAATAAATAATAAACATCTACATAATTTAGAGTCGAAGTGAAGGCTAATGGAAAGAAAGAGGCTTTAGTGAACCAAAATACAATATGTGAGATTTAAAATGAATTGCTGGATGATTGCAAGGCAATTGGCAATTGAGCTGGTAGGAGTCGACTGTCAGCCAGCTCAAAGCCGGGGCGTTCAGCTTGGAGCCATGCGAAGCTGGCTCATATGCGGGCGCCCGCCGGCTGACCGGCTCGGCTCCAGCCCCTGATCGGCTCCGGCTATTAGCCGGCTTATTCGCGAGCCGCGGCAACGCTAGTCCTACTCATTTATCACACACATGTAACACTTGCATAATGGAGATCTTGAGTCTGAAGTGTACAAGATTTTATTAGTCTTACAAACCTGTGAAGCAAGCAGCCACTTCC
Organism: Collybiopsis luxurians FD-317 M1; assembly: GCA_000827265.1. Classification (NCBI taxonomy): domain Eukaryota; kingdom Fungi; phylum Basidiomycota; class Agaricomycetes; order Agaricales; family Omphalotaceae; genus Collybiopsis; species Collybiopsis luxurians. The sequence continues at coordinate 11,471 of KN834900.1, forward strand.
TGTAGTGCTCAACATCTCACATGCTAGTTAACCAAAAAGGTAGTTTAAAGTTTTTACCCAGTCGCTATTTGCTTCCATAATTGTTGCATTCAAAGGTCAGTCGCTCCGAGGAATGAGTGTGCCATTCTTGTATGGTCCACACTTTTCTGGAGGGTAAAGTGTTCTACGTGCTCTATCAAGATATTAAGATTGTTGAGCGAAACACTAACTTGCTCTATAGCTTACATAACTGGTGGTTGCTGCAGTGGCAACCATTCATTTCGGAAATGTGGGGCAACCCCAATTCGCATATGAATTCACAGCAACATGTGTTGTTATTAATTATTTCCGCGAGTTTCCCTGGGCATCGAGTTATTGTACAAGTCCCACTGGTGCATATTCAACCTCGACTGAATCCCCAGTAACAACGGCAAGGTCGAGGAGCTGGATGATATGCCTGATAGGGTTGTCGACCTCGGCATGTTGAGGGGGTGGGAGTGCGGCGAGAACGACATGCAGGAGAGGGTGAGGTGTCGATGATATGCCTGCGGGTATACTTGGGTATAGAAGGCGGTGCTGGGAGCGGGGATCAAGTCACTTGTAAATTTCTAAACATTTCATTGGGGTTCATGGAGTTGTTGATACATAGTGCCTTTCTTGCTCTGCTCAGGGTTGTCGAGGTCAACTTCCAGTAACACACACAGAGAATGAAATTGAGCCGGTAGGGAATGACGTTTGTTCAACCTTGACCACAGTAAGAGTTGCGTCAATCCTTACTTCGTTCCGTTTCGTCTCTGATGTCAATTTCTTCCTAGCTCAACATGCTTTTCAGCATGTTCTACCAGCCTGATACCTCTCACGTCTCACGTTCGCAGTCCAAGCCCGCAGCTGCTCGTCTAGCGAGGCTGAGACTTCCACCTGATACTGGTTATAGAGAGGAATTGAATGTCTCGCCTCTTTCAATTCGGATACTAATCTAGCCGGTGCTGAGATTCGTTTGATGTGGCAGGAGGTGAAAGATGAACGGAGGGAGTTTGATCAGTGAAAGTTCCGATGAATAGTGATGACGGAATACGAGTTTTGGTAGAGAGTAGTGGTGACTCGAAGAGGGAAGTGGACATGATAGTGCAAAGGAAATGGGATGGCAGCAAGCAAATACCTTGATTTCGATTCTCAGTGCTCTGAAAGTGTGCTAACTGTTTGATTTCAGCATACGGGCTCTTTCTCTGGTAACGAAATGTATCTCTCTTCTTTCGCCGACGACGCGGCTCTTCTATGGCTCACTGTCGTCGAATCAATCGGTACCTCCTTCCCTCGCTATTATCTCTGATATCAGGCCTAGACGAGCATATAGCCGATAGGATATGATGAAAACCTGCTTTTCGTTTTAGCTTCTCGCTCTCCTTACTCAAGATTTCTTGATGGTCTCTTTTTCCATCTGCTTTCTCCTCCATTTGCTTTGTTTTGCTACCCGCTTTCTGTGTACAGGTTACGCCTTCCCTTGTCATCTCAGTTCTTCAGTTCGGATTGGATTTCTGAATGTTATTCCAGGCTCGTACTGAAATAGACTTTGTGTTATTATTAATATCTTGCTTACTAGTGGAACTACTTAGAGAAAGTGAAGCATGAATCAAATGGAAGTCGTTGACACTACCCATCAACCACAAGTGTATTTGAGCACCATGGGCATCATGAATGTGTCCAAAGACATGTAACTGTAGAGGTACTTGGCCCGTTTGAAGTGCACCGAGGAGCATTGGACATTCAGGTTTAACCTTTCGAGTAGTTCAGTCAAAACAGGTCACATGATGGTCCGTCATATTCTGAGCTAATCTCAAAGAATAAAGCAAGTAATACTAGGTTCACTGCAGCATGACTCCTGTGCTGTTACATCCAGAAATCTGACCCAAATTAAAGAATTGAGAAATTGGTGTTGGATCAAACCCACTCAACTCCGCTTACGAACCTGGCATCTTCACTTGCCGCACTAGATGACAGGGGAAACAGATCTAGTTCTTTGTTTGGACCAGTAGAAGTCTGTCTTTTCTTTTGATGAGAAAATACTGGATGCACCTTACTTCATGATGGAGAATGACATACTTGCATATTTGTTTAGGATTTAGGAGTCCTTCCAATGACAGATAGGTTTGAAGAATAGGACCTTCTGCACGTACGAGAAGAAAGTTGGGAGTTAGCAGCGAGAACCGCACGACACAGATATCTGGACCCTCCTGGGGAAAATTACTCATTCCAAAGCTGACAAGCCATATACGTGTGCTGAAAGTAGCATCAAGGCTCCTCAAAACAGAGTTCAAGTTGTACTAGGAAGGGATATTGGCATACTTGTTTGTTCGTCCCTTATTCGTAGCACTCAAACTCGTACCCAGATAAGTTTGAATGGTAAACTCCTCCGTATATTTGGGATAGGTTCTAGATTCTATGCCTTAGCTTTGAAAAAAGGCAAATAAGAGACACGCAGCGTGAACGTACAATGCAGATGTGTAAACCATCTTGAAAATTCTATTGGTTAAGTTGTCATCCACTGGTATATACAAGTGTTGCAACCAGCAGAACGTCTCGGTAGCCAAGGCTATTTGAAGGCAGATCCTTCCTTGAAAACTTCCTAACGACCTCGGTTTCGCTTAGCCATGCAATTCTTCCTTCAACAGAGAGAAAAAGGTGAATGGAAATTCATCTATCGTACAGTGACAAGATTTCGAAAAGTAGCAAACAGTGCAGCGATGTACGTGGCGTCGAACGGTTGTGGGAATGATAACCAAGAGATCAAGAGTACCAGGGTAGCAACGGGGAGCCAGATATACGAAGGGGGAGAGTCCACAGACACGTTATAAGCGCAAAAGGGTACGATGATAGTTCTGTAACGAAGATGTATTGCTTCGAGCCACGTCGCAACATAATCGAGCTTGTAACCGACGATACTCCTCCGTCTGACTATTTCACCAATCTAAAGCAAAACAAGGGAATAATTATAGTTAGAAAAGAGTCCACAATATGCGAATGAAAAACGCACCTTGAAAATTCCGTACGCCTCCAAGCTGTAAATCCTTATTCTCAAGATTTCTCCAGAGTTCACAGCCGTTTGTCAGAACGCGGCTGACGTAGCGTTGGGCCAGAGTTAGTACGTCGACCGGACAGTCTCGACGGAAGAAGATGAGAGGCCTTCAGCGCGGTAGACGTGTTTCACGATTTCACGGGAAGCAGTAAGGTTATATAGAACTGGCTGTTGATACGCTACATATGAAGACAGTATCAGTTCCGAGCTCGTTAAACGAATAAGAAACAAGTAAAACACGAATAAATTTGTAGCTGACGAAAAACTCACATCCGAGTAAGCTTCCAGCCCTCTGACCCAGAAATCCAGCAGCGTTCGCGACCATATATTTCACCGCTGTCTCCCCCAAGAGTCCTGCCATCTTTCTCGTGCTGTCAAAAGCTTTGCTCGCCGTCTGCTGCGTGCTCAAAAGGATTTCTTGAACCTTCTTTTGAGCGGTTTCAACTTGAGGATTGGAGCCAGTAAATGCGAAACGAGCGAGCTAGACGACTGTACTGCGTAGAGCAGGTCGGGTGATTGAAGGTCACAGCACAGTGAAGTGTTTGGGAGCTTTCGGGGTTTGGTTGGCAGGAAAGGGCAAACGGCTATTCATGTCGCGGCCCGAGACTTGTCGGCAAAATTTAGGCGCTTACTTTCTTCATGTTATCTTCTTTCATACTGGAACTCTGAGGAGTTGTAAGGTTTCAATATCATCTGGAAGTATGTTTTTTTCTGTCATAATTTGACTGTGCCTTCAGAAAAGCTATTCTATTTGGATGAGCGAACCTCCCCACTGCGCTTCACTTCCATTACTACTCGCATATGCCTGCCACCGGCCACGCAGCACATAATCCAAGCTTCATCGAATTCTTCTCTTCTTCTCTTCTTATGGCCATCAAGGAGCAGCCTCCGAGCATGTCTACACGGAAAGATTATTGCCTCCAGCGATACACCTCAACTGCATGATACTAGTGGGAATTCGTTGGCAGGCAAACACTCGGAGTCTTGAATAATACGTCGCGTCGAACTCAGTCGAGTTGCAAGCTATGCAAGTGAGGTTTGCAATGCTAGATCTACCGTCATATCCTTCTTAATCTTGCAGCGAGTCACTTCTACGATCCACCAAGATTTTGTTTAACCGTTGATACTTCTGATTCATCGCCACTGCTTCCGGATTCTCCTCAAGATTCGATTTGGATAGAGGCGCTTTCCATACCTATGATCTTTTGCCGTCATGATTTCAATAGATTCAAAGGCTGGTGGCTCCTTGGCTACATAATGTTTCTTCCACGATAGATATAGACGTGTGGGTAACTCCACTGTTACCCACCTAACCGATTCTTGACTCGGAGCTGACTCCCTTACTGACAAGCGTTCTCATGCTGCACACCCTCTCTGGGTCCACTTCAACACTCACGTAAATTCACCCGTGTTTAGCCTCCTTCTAGCATACGTTAGTCCCTTGTGAACACATTACTGTCATAATGGAGTGGTTATGGAGCATCAGCACCAGCTTATCTTGCTCGCATCCTCCGACATATGCATCTCTTCCGTCGCGCGATTATCATCACTTTCCCCATCACCAGAAGAGTTGTACCCCAACCAGAGTCAGAGCTACGCGTCGATGTCACGAATTTGGGTATCCGGACGAGGAAGAGAATGAATAATTAGCGGGATGCAAACGAAAGATTAAGATCGAGGAATAATGGGCATATTAACTGAAGTTGTGTGAGGACTCGGAGGTAAGTTCATTGTTCTCCTGAAACCATTCTTCGCATTTGTATTCTGAGGAGCGATATGCAGATACTTTCTCCTACCCTCCCTCTCTTTCGTTCGCTCCGACCTTCTATATCAATATACTGCCTTTGTCCCCTGGAAACATTCCGCTCCAGCTACCTAATTCCTAGCATTGAAACGGTAGGGTAAGCCTTCAACGCGATATATCTATTCTGTAGCTGTAGTCACCTTGCTTGCAAGGTCTATTGCACTCCACTTCACTCGCAGAAACTGCACAGATCAAATCGGTCCGAAGGTCACGCTTCATCAACATTGACAAACTAGGTAATTACTAATTAGGGATGCTGTCGCAGTCTCGGAAGGTACTTGTCAGGAGATTTTGTAGCTACAATGCAGCCTACATCAACACCAGTTGATACATTTCTTATATGCATGGGTGAAAGGAAACTGAGCAAAGTTTGATCCCTTTATAGATTCAATATTCAATGGTTACTTGTCTTAGCTGTAATGTTTAATTTCCATTTTCACTTCCTCACCCTAACGATGGAGATGCCTTCATCAGCAGCAAGCAAGGTGCTTGACCATGCAAGTGGTCCTTTCATTATCTTACTCAGCCTGCTCACCGTGGCGATGAGCAGTGTGCGGATCCAGCTATTTGCGCTCGATCAGCACTCATCGATAATAAGGCACAAATGGCGCAATCCAGTTGGGCCCGTTTATGCTAATCTGGTTCGGCTCTCGTTACCAATGTGTCTGGCCTAGACTAACGAGGAGGAGCAAGGTGGGGTGAACTTCAATCTTTGCGTTGTTGGTAGAGGGTTGTGCAAGTTTGAATAAGAAGGACAATGAGGGTGAGGAACACTGTCTAGTTTAAACAACTCGAATAGCCATAATCAGTCTAACTAAATCTTTTGTGTCGAGTAAACCAATCGTGCTCACGACGCCAGGTGCATGCGGAAGCTCGGAACGGAATCCTTGTAACGCTAAGTGTCTGAAGGAGAATCATGATTGGTAGATTGGACATATGTAGATCGACCGAGGTTTTCTGCTTTCCGCTTACTCAAAAACAATTGTTCCAATTATTACACACTCGAGTTAGGAACATGGCTCATATAGATTTGATACTTCTTATTGCCATCTTAATGTGCCCAAAACTGCAGAGACGTATAAATAAAGCAGAAGAAAAATTCCGGAACGAGACTTCGAGCCAGGATTGCGCTGGTAAGGATTCACATGATGATGTTTGGCAAAAAATATAGCTGGAATAGAAGCTTAAAGTTGGGGGGAAAGACTCGTAGTGGTGAACACGAGAAAGAAGATGAGCACCGACGACATGCAGGACACGGTGTTATTCGGATTTGATGCCGTGGTGCAAATACGCTCAAATAGCTGCCTCTATTCTCACGAGTCACACGGTTCAATCTTTCCTATCAACGACCATCATCTACCACTGATCATATCGGAGACCGAAAGGGATGCTCATGGCAAGTCACTGATTTTGTATTCATTCTGCTCTTCTAACTCAGAGTTGCAGGGCAAGGATCTGTTGCACCTCGAGGATCTATCCTATCTGGTGCATCCGACTTTGTAATACAAGGATCTCAGTTCAATGCTGCAAATGAGATTCACCATCATTATGGTAAGCCATATCCTAATTCCTAACAGTAAAATGACTACCCTGTAGAAATAGGAAAAGATAAAATTGATCTTCTCAAAAATCTTAAAGAAAGGCTCAACCCAATTGTCAATCCTGTCAAAAAACAAGTGCACTGCATGGAAGGAACCCGGATTACAATTCTCAATGAGCTATGTGAATGGGTTCTCAAGCCAGACAGCCGTATGGCCTGGATCCATGGGTTAGCTGGAAGTGGCAAGAGTGCAATAGCAGTCACACTGGCTGAAAAACTCTGGGAATTGCGTGACCAAGTCACTGTGGTGCTGACGTTCCATTGTGTTAAAGGTCAAGAGACAAGTAATACTTCTATTCTGGTGCCTACCATTGGCTACCATCTAGCATCTAAATATCCAGAATATGCTCGAACCCTACTGGATATACTTAAGGAGGATGTTTCCTTACATGTGGACACTGTCTCTTTGAAGGAACAGTTGTCTATAGTGTATAAATTATTGTACAAGATCAGGGTTTTAAAGCCCTCGATTATTATTATTGATGGACTAGATGAGTGGGGGAAATCTATGGAGAGGTCCATCTTGCTTGACCAGTTGCAAGGCCATTTGCGCCAAATACAATGGATTCGAGTAATAGTAACAAGTCGCCCCAACAGTGAAATTCAAAAAGTAATGATGAACAGGAATCATGTTCAGTCATTTGACTTAAATGTAGAATATACTGCTCATCAAGATATCAAGATGTTTTTTAAGGAAAGATTGACAGATTTCTATGATGACCTTTCAAAGAGTGACATACATAATCTGGTATCCAAAGCAGATGGTCTTTTCATTTGGGCCAATACTGCAATGGAATTCATAGAATCAGGGTTTGACATGGCAACAAATATCCAAATTGTGTTACAGTTAAAGGAGCATGACAGTGAAATAGAGCACCCACACACTGCATTGTATGACCTGTATGGGGAGGTTTTGAAGCAATACTTCACCAATAAACAAAGTCAGCACCAATATAAATTAATTGTAGGCTTGATCATTACAGCATTTGAGCCTTTGACAATGAACACTCTAGCTGCAATGCTTGCCCAGGGGTCAAATTTGACTTCTTCGGTAGTGAGGAAAGTCATTGATGTTTTGAAAGCAGTGTTATATGTAAATAATGGGAAAGTCTATTATCATCTGTCTTTGGCAGAATTTTTAAGCTCTGAACAATGTCCAACAGAGTTTAAAATTGAAAGAAGCTCCCAACACCAGAATTTGGCCAGGATCTGTTTGAAAGTACTTATGACAGAACCATAATTTAACATCTGCAATTTGAAAACTTCTTCAATTCCAAATCGGAATATGAAAGATTTGGGAAAAAGGATTGATCAATGTATCTCATCTCAATTACAGTACAGTGCACAATGGTGAACAAATCATGTGGAGAATGCTAAAGTAGCTGAATTGATTGTTAAAGAGGTAAAATATTTTACAAGTAGTTGTCAAATGATATGCTGGATAGAATGCATGAGTTTAATGGGGAAGGTTAATACAATAATACTCAGTGCAAGGGTTATCAGAGAATGGGCAAAAAGGCTTAAGGTAAATGTCAATAATGAATGAGTGAGCAGTAACTGATCCCAAACCAGGACGCAGATATTCAGGCAAGAATGCAGGAGCTGGAGCAATTTGCAAATGTATTTTCTACTGCATTACATGGGAGCACTCCACATGTCTATATATCAGGATGCACTCTTTTACCTTCAGAATCATTACTGAGGGAAAACATAATGACCCATATGAATCAGACTGTAAATGTAACAAGAGGTGGGCATGCAGTAAGATGGGCAACAATATTGCATGTGATACATGCAAAAGATCAGGTGAATTGTGTAGCATATTCACCTGATGGTCAATATGTGGTGTCTGGCTCTAATGATATGACAGTAAGAATTTGGAATACTCAAACAGGTGTACAGGTTGGAGACCCACTCAAAGGCCATACTGATTAGGTTAGATCAATAGCATATTCACCTGATGGTCAATGTGTGGTGTCTGGCTCTGATGATAAGATAGTAAGAATTTGGAATGTGCAAACAGGTGTCCAGGTTGGAGAGCCACTCAAAGGCCACACTGATCGGCTTACCTCAGTGGCTTATTCACCTGATGGTCAATATGTAGTGTCTGGCTCTCATGATAAAACAGTAAGAATTTGGAACACCCAAACAGGTGTGCAGGTTGGAGAGCCATTCAAAGGCCACACTGGCTCAGCTTTGTCAGTGGCATATTCACCTGATGGTCAATATGTGGTGTCTGGCTCTGATGATAGGACAGTAAGAATTTGGAATGCTCAAACAGGTGTACAGGTTGGGGAGCCACTCTATGGCCACACCCACAGTGTTAACTCTATGGTATATTCACCTGATGGTCAATATGTGGTGTCTGGCTCTCATGATATGACAGTAAGAATTTGGAATGCTCAAACAGGTGTGCAGGTTGGGGAGCCACTCACAGGCCACATTAATTGGGTTTCATCAGTAGCATATTCACCTGATGGTCAATATGTGGTGTCTGGCTCTTATGATACTACAGTAAGAATTTGGAATGCTCAAACAGGTGTCCAGGTTAGGGAGCCACTCAAAGGCAACACTGATTGGCTTACCTCAGTGGCTTATTCACCTGATGGTCAATATGTGGTGTCTGGCTCTGTTGATTTGACAGTAAGAATCTGGAATGCTCAAACAGGTGTCCAGATTCAGAAGCCACTCAAAGGCCACACTGATTGGGTTAGATCAGTGGCATATTCACCTGATGGTCAATATGTGATGTCTGGCTCTTCAGATAGGACAGTAAGAATTTGGAATGCTCAAAGAGGTGTCCAAGTTCAGGAGCCACTCAAAGGCCACACCAGTGATGTTACCTCAGTGGCATATTCACCTGATGGTCAATATGTGGTGTCTGGCTCTCATGATAAGACAGTAAGAATTTGGAATGCTCAAACAGGTGTGCAGGTTGGAAAGCCACCCAAAGGCCACACCAGTTATGTTACCTCAGTGGCATATTCACCTGATGGTCAATATGTGGTTTCTGGCTCTGGTGATAAGACAGTGAGAATTTGGAATGGTCAAACAGGTGTGCAGGTTGGGGAGCCACTCAGAGGCCACTTTCACTCAGTCAGGTCAGTGGCATATTCATCTGATGGTCAATATGTGGTGTCTGGCTCTGATGATAAGACAGTAAGAATTTGGAATGCTCAAACAGGTGTACAGGTTGGGGAGCCACTCAAAGGCCACACTGATCGGGTTGTGTCAGTGGCATATTCACCTGATGGTCAATATGCGGTGTCTGGCTCTTGCAATAAGATAATAAGAATTTGGAGGATCCAATCAGGTCTACATAATGCCCCCACTTTGCAATTGCCTCCTGGTATTTTATCAGGTCATATTGATAACCATGGCTGGCTCCATTCTGAAAATGGACCACTCATTCTTTGGCTTCCTCCTCATATGAGGGGTGGATTTAAGGATAAATGACAAGTTCTCACTATCCCAGCTGATGCTCAAGATTGTGCTCTGTCCGTGGATTGGTCAAATTTTGTCCATGGAATGCAATGGACTCAATGTTGGGACTCAATTTCTGCATAATGCCCAATGTAAGTTCTTCTCTCAATTATCACAACACACTGTTGACTTACTTATTTTGCAAATCATTCAAATGTGCTATTCCTTTTTTCCTTTTTTTTTCTTTCTTCATTGTTCTTTTTCTTCATTCCTGTTGTAGCTGGACCTATAAATCTAAAATGAAATTTGCCATTCTGCATTTCTCTATGATCTTGTGATATTTTCTTTCTTCTTTCTTTTGACTACCTATACAACCTGTTTACCACTTTGCAGTAGCTAAGCACTACAAAATGTAGTTTGAAGAATGTACTGTATTTATATAAAATGAACTGGTTTCACTCATTCAGCACGGTTTCAGTCATTGACACCTTTGATAGTTTAGATTGAGTCAGGCCTTGGTCAGACTGTACTGGAAATGCACCAATTCGCAGTTGGCTGCTGACACCAAGTGTGTCACATTGGAATTTTGTTACTTTATAATCCTTCTCAAGGTAAGGGTGGTTTGAATTAATGCTTAAGGATAAGACAATTTTGAGTGTCCTACTCCTTATCACCCCAAATGTAACCATTGCATAACGGAGATCTTAAATCTGAAGTGTACAAGATTTTATTAGTTTTACAAACCAGTGAAGCAGGCGGCCACTTCCTGTAGTGCTCAATGTCTCACACACAAGTCAACAGAAAGGGTAGCTTGAACTTTTTACCCAGTCAGTATTTGCTTCCATAGTTGTTGCTTTTAAAAATCAATCTCTCCGAGGATTGAGTGTGCCATTCTTGTATAGTCCACACTTTTCTTGACAGTAAAGTGTTCTATGTGCTCTGTCAAGATATTGAAATTGTTGAGCCAAACACTAACTTGCTGTATATCTTAAACTCCAGGTGGGCGCTGCAGTTGCAGCCATTTAGTTTCGGAAATGAAGGGTAAGCCCAACTCGCATATGAATTAACAGCAACACATGCTGTTATTGATTATATCTGTGAGTCTTCCTTGGATTTGAGTTGTACAAGTCCAACTGGTTGCTCTTTGACATCAAGAGCAGTCTGGATTTTATTAGGGAAGGGTCGCTATTGCATGTGCCGCAGGTTTGAGATCAAGCCGTATTATGTATTATGTACCTGCTCCAACAGACCAACACTGGGTCAATGAAAGGCTCCTTAGATCCCTCATTTCGCTGCACCTGTTTGTTTACTCACTGGTGTGACACCTCAAATGAGACCCGGAGATCTACACCGGCGTGTGCCTGTAGATCCCTCGGAGTTGGGCAAATCTCCGAATTTGTCTGTCTGTGGAAGGATCTCGCTTGGCCGGAGCATACAGCATCAACTGACCGCCTAAGTGACAGTGGATTGCTCAGTGTAGTGCCCTTCCGAGAGACAGATTCTTGCAGCGATAATGCCTGACAAGTACCCATACTGATAGCAATAGTACCCCGCCCCGGTGATTTCTTTATCTTCCGAAAAGTCGAATAGACGCTCAGGACAAATTTGGATGTGGAAAAATGATCAATCGATGGATGGCAACGTGGGAATGAGGATGGAAGGCACGTCAAAAAAAGATTCTCGTGACCGTTCGGCGATCGGAGTCGGTTTACGCTGTACGATGATGGCCTGGCCGCAGATTTCATACTGTTTGTTCTTTTGTTCCCCCTTCCCCTCTCCCTTCTTTCTGTTCCCTGTAATTTTGCCCCTCCTCGATTCCTCGGTCCTGCACCTCGCTGCTCTTTCGCACAGCCAACTGTATTTGGATTCTGGAAGTATTCCAAGGGAACTTGAGAAGGGCGGATAAAAGTTTAAAGGGAAAGCGCTAGTCTTAGTACAGAAACGGGAAGGGATCATTTCTCATATTGAAAGGTATGGCATCGTTATGTTTGTCGGTTTCGGTTGGCTGACGCATTCCAATTCCACGACAACTACAAAATATATATTCTATTCCCAGACTCTTCCGAACACACACTTGTTCGTTCACGCCGTCAATGCTGGTCATTTTCTCTAACAAGACCAGAACGGCTCCAGAATTGGTAGCCGAATTATCTTGTTACAGACGCGTTATCTCTGAACGCACACGTTCCTCGTCTCTTCACAATTTTCGTTCACAAAGCAAGTAAGGTTTATTTCGTATTCGGTTTACTCGTTCCAATATTGATTACGATTCGCAGAGAAGCTTTCAACCTTTAATATGCGACTTCAGTTATACACCGTGGCCCTTTCCCCTCCACCCCACCAAACCTAAATCCATTGTCGGTGGTAGTAACTGTGGTATCGTTCAATTTCGAACCACGTTCCTTCCTCCCATCGACTGTCAAAGTGACGTTGATTCCGACGACCGGGACAAAGACGAAGACGACGATATGTCTGTATCCGAATCTCTCGCCCTCTGTGTCTGTAATCCCCAATAACAACAACTGCAACAATAGCGACGAGGGTGAAGGGGAAGATGATATGCCTCCTGGGGTTTTCATGGACCATCCTCATAGACGTTTGCACCGGGAGAGGGTGGGACGAGGAGAACGAGAAGCAGGAGAGGGAGAAGAGGATGACGATATGGAGATGCTTCCGGGGATCCTCACGAATGACGGAGGTTCTTTTTCGAAGACGACCACTAGCGCAGTCGCAACCGCAACCACTAGCGCAACCACAACCGCAACCGCAAACACTCCCATTGCGTTACCTACCGTCCCTCATATATCTCCCGGAGCATTCAACTACACTTTCCTACCTGACATGTCCCTCGCTACAGCTACCACTACCTCCCTCACCACCGGTGTTGGTGTTCGTGGAGCGGCCGATTTGGGGTATTCAGGGTTCGGTGGTGGGGGTGGGGTGGGGGTGACCCTTCATCCTCCTCGCACTCCTCCTCGCATCCACATCCAGCCTCGTCTTCCACCGGAGAAGGTGGGAACTGGGGTACGATTATGAGCGTTGTGTATGCCTCTCGGTCCTACCTATATTCTCCGTGTCGGAGAGTGAGCAATTGGAATGGGATAGGGAATCGGGACGCAGCAGGTGGCGGGTAGTCGGCGATACGAGATTCGAACTCGTCCTATCTGGCACCCACACGTCTCCCTACTACCGTCGACTCTCCAGCTGATTCAGGAAAAGACAACGATATGCCCCGACAGCCCTCATCTCTCCGGATCCGATTAACTCGACCTCGACTGGATCCCTGTAATTCCCAGTAACAACCGCAAGAACGAGGGGCTGGATAGTATGTCTGATAGGGTCGTCATCATCGGCTTTTTGAAAGGGTGAGGGTGCGACGAGAACGACACGCAGGAGAGGGTGAGGTGTCGATGATATGCCTGCGGGTATGCTTGGGCATGGAAGGCGATGCTGGGAGCGGGGATCAAGTTGCTCGTAAGTTTCTAAACATTTCATTGGGGTTCATGGAGTCCTGATGCTTACTGCGTTTCTTGCTCTGCCCAGGCTCGTCGAGATCAGCTTCCAAAAACGATCAGAGAGAGAACGAAATCGAGTTGGTAGAGAGGGGAATTTGTTTATTATTGACCGTAGTAACAGTTGCGTGCATCGTCATTTTACCCCGTCTCGTTTCTCATGTCAAATTTTTCCTAGCTCAATGAACATTCCAACAAGACCTACCTGCCTGATACCTCTCACTCGAATATTTTTCAAATGTTGTGGTTTGAGACCTCAGAACGATACCGGCAACAGAGAAGACTCGAACGCCTCGCCTTCTTCGAGTGAATCCATGTACAAGGACAACGGCAATCAGAGTACATTCGACATAGCGTACGATCCATCGAGACAAAGAGAGTGGATTAAATGACTCTGTTGTGTAGAGCAGATCGGAATGTCGAAGGTTGCAGCATAGCGAAGCGTGTTGGAGCTGTCGTGGTGAGCGGAGGGCAAGCAGTTATTCCCGTCCCGGCCCGATAACTGAATCTGGCAATATTTAGGCACTAGATCCTTTCGTGCTCTTCGTACTTACTCGAGCATTGATTTGTTCCACTTCTAGAGCTTCTGTATCATCTGTAACTGTGTTTTCTCTGTCCCAGTTTAAACCTATTAGGTTGAGTGTTCCGCCTCCGTTTTTCTTCCGCTGGTTGACTCGCATATGCCTGCCACCAACTACGGAGCGCATGATTAAAGTTTCTCTTTTATTACATTCAACTCTTCTCCTCTAATGTTCACAGCGGAGCATGTCTGTTCAGAAAGAGGGGGAATCCAATATTCAATACGCCTGAGCGACATGAGACAAGAGTGAATTAGAAATTCTCGCCGGCAAAATCCGGAGTTGCATGCGATACGTCTTGTCGCTTCCAGCTGACTTCAACAAAGTCATGTATATAAGTCCCTCCTGCTGGTTCCACTGTTATCTGCTTAATTTTATTGCGGCCAGTGAACCTTTACTCATAATATAGCTTTACTTTCAATGTCATCGCGACTGTGTCCGGATTTTTTACAAGATTTAACTTGGATAGAAATACGAAATCCCAGAATCCCATTCTCGCTATAGACTCATTGCTCCTGTACATGCTACATTTATTGCAGGAAACATTTATCACGGCTGAAAGCAGGAATGCATCGAAGACAGGTAAGTTGTGGAAAGCACTGCCGTTTCAACCCAGCCGACTTTTGACTCGATGTCCATTCCCACATCGACGGAGCAGTATCATGGTCCACACCCTCTCGTGTTCTTGCCCCATCCATGTATAGCACATCCCGGCATACATTAAACCTACAGACGAACTCATTGATAGGATGCTATTGTGATACAGTGATTTTGGAGTGTCAGGATAGGTGGCTGAGGCTACCAGCATTGTACGTCGTATTCTCGAACGTATGCGTCTCTTCCATCATCCCGATATCATCTCCTGCCCTGTTAGCGGCAGCGTTCTACTCAGAGATAGGACTTGATCAATGTTGACTAATTCACAGTGGGAAGTAAACAGGATTCGAAGAACGAGGAAAATGGAGAGAGGGATGAGCCTATCGACTGTTGTTTCATGAAAAGACGGTAAAGCTGTTATTCTCCGTTGGCCGTTATTTGCGTCTGCACTCTGAGCTGCTATCTGCAGGGGATTTTTCCGAACATCCCTCGTCTTCTTTCCTTCGAGTCTTCTCTGCTGAGTGTATCAGTGCACTGCCGTATACCTTGGAAATATCCCACTCCAGCTCCATTATTGACCTGGCGTTGATACGGCAGGACAGACCTCGAACTCAACATTCTTTCTCCATATCCACAATTTTTTTTACCCAGTAGACTCACCACCGACGCTCGGGAGAACAACATTCTGCGGAATAAGTGGAATTGATCAATATCCATCGTTGAGTATTGGACAATCGGCGCCGTCCAGGTTGGCTAGTTTACGCTGGTATAATTAGGCTTTGGTTATCGATGCAAATTGCCTATAGTGATAGGGAAGAGTAAGAATGGCTTGGGCCCTGATCTTCTTGTTATCGGTAGAGGTTGTGCGTATGCAAGGGAGGATGAGAATGAGGGGAAAGTGTTAAGTCTGGATGACTGACTGTACATTAGTCGCTCTCATCTCCATTAATGACACTGTAGCCTTAGACTCAAATGTATCGATTGTACCCTCATTCATACAGAGTTAGCATTGAGACTGTAAAATGAGTGAGAAAATCGACGGGTACAAAATTGCGGGACCACGGTTAAGTCATTGTTACGGTTTGCTGGCTTGAAAATGAGTGGATTCAAACCTACTTAAGTAATAATGCACATACCTTCGCTTGCAAGCTATCATCACAGGTAAGAGCGTATGAGGAGCTGGAACTGTGGAACGGAATACTTACATTGCGTAGTTTTTCTTTTGCAAAGAGTTACATGTCCGAGTCAAAAAGTGTAGTTAATCGGAGCCATGAGACTGGTTCCGCAGAAGCCAATAGGTATCTAATACCTTCGTAATGTGCTACAACTGTGAATGCATATCTGTATGCGGGAAAGCATTTCGGAGCAAGACAACGATTGTACCAGTATAGAGCCCCATTAGGACATCAGGTCCCAACGTAGGGACTTGCGAAGAAAGTTCATGCCAACCTGTGTTGAGTGAGGGGCTCATACTGCTGAAGATCCGAACCGAGGTATAGAAATGGGAGGCATATGACATTCGGACTTGCTGCCGGCGTGCAACAGCGTAGGTTCTCACACTGTTCACATATCCCGTTCACTTCTTACTGTCAACGACCATCATCTACGGCTGGTCATGGCGGAAAGTCGTCCAGGACCCAACGGAAATGCCCGTGGCAAGTGGTGGATCTTCCATTCACTCTGTAACTGTTTGAATTGAGAATCGCAGGGCCAGGATCTGCTATGCTATCGGGTGCATCGAACTTTGTAATTCGAGGTGCACCAGCTTTTCACAATGCAGGAAGAGGCATACATAACGAGGTCCATCATCATTATGGTAAGCCACATATCGATTATAACAGTCAAAAATGACAGCTCTCTGGAAATAGGAAAAGATAATAAAATTGTTTGTCTCAAAGATCTCGAAGACAGGCTCAACCCAATTGTTAATCCAGTTAAAAAACAGATCAGCTGCATGAATGGAACCCGTATGAGGATTCTCAATGATCTCTGCCAGTGGGTTCTTAAGAAAGACAGTCATATGGCTTGGGTTCACGGGTTAGCCGGAAGTGGCAAGAGTGCAATAGCAGTCACACTGGCTGGAAAACTTCGGGATTTGAAAGACCGTGTTGCCTTGGCGCTAACCTTTCATTGTGTAAAGGGCCAAGAGACAAGCAATACCTCTATTCTGGTGCCAACCATTGGCTACTATCTAGCAAACTCTCATCCAGATTATGCTCAGGCACTACTGGATAGATTTAAGGAAGATTCTTCTCTTCATGTGGAAAGTGTCCCTTTGGAGGAACAGTTGTCTATCTTCTGCAGGGTGTTGTACACCATTGAGTTATCTAAACCCACTGTGATTATTATTGATGGACTAGATGAGTGGGGGACACCTATGGAGCAGTCCATCCTGCTTGAGCAGTTGCAAGGTCATTTGAGTAAAATCAAGTGGCTTTGGGTGATAGTAATAAGTCGCCCCAATAATGGAATTCAAAAAGCAATGACGAACAAGGTTCATGTTCAGTTATTTGACTTAACTGTCAAATATACTGCTCATGATGATATTGGCATGCTTTTCAGGAAAAGATTTGCAGATTACAAAGATGAAATTTCAAGAAATGACATCAATAGTCTTATATCTAAAGCAGATGGTCTATTCATTGGGGCCAATACTTCTATGGAGTTTATACTGGAATCAGGAATGGACATAGTAGCTAATATTCAAATTGTATTACAATCCAAGGAACATGACAATGAAATAGAGCATCCACATGCCAGGCTGTTTGACCTGTATGGAGAGGTCTTAAAGCAATATTTCACCAATATTCAAAGTCAGTACCAATGCCAATCAATTCTGGGCTTCATTACTTCAGCTTATGAGCCTTTGACAATAAACACCATAGCAACCATGCTGCAGCAGGGGTCCAATGTGACTTATTCTGTAGTGAAGAGGCTCATTGATATTTTGAAAGCAGTGCTGTATGTGAATAATGAAAAGGTCTATTACCATTTGCCATTAGCAGAATTTTTAAGCTCTGAACAGTGTCCAGCAGAATTTCAGACTGAAAGAATCAGCCAACACCAGAATTTGGCAATGATTTGTCTGAAACACCTGATGACAGAATTAAAATTTAACATCTGCAATTTGAAAACATCTGCAATTCCAAACCATGAGATAATAGATTTGGGGAAAAGGATTGATCAATGTATCTCATCTCAGTTGCAGTACAGTGTACAATGGTGGACAGACCATATAGAGAATGCTGGAGCAACTGACATCATTGTCGATGTTGTAAGAGAGTTTACAAGCAACTGTCAAGTGATATTCTGGCTGGAAAGCTTGAGTTTAATAGGGAAGATGAACAGAATATTACTTAGTGTAAGGAGAATGGCAAAATGGGCACAGAGGATAAAGGTAAGATTTAATAAGGAACCAGTGAGCAGTGACTGATCCAAAACTAGAACACAGATGTTCTGACAAGAATGCAAGAGTTGGAGAAGTTTACAAATGTATTTTCTACTGCATTACATGAGAGTACACCACATCTGTATATATCAGGATGTGCACTGTTGCCTTCAGAATCATTGCTGAGAGAAAACATGATTAACCATCTGAATCAAGTTGTAAAAGTGAACAGACATGGACACACAGTAAGATGGGAAAAAATATTGCATGTGATACACACAAAAGGTGCAGTGGGTTCTGTAGCATATTCACCTAATGATCAATATGTGGTGGCTGGCAGTGAGGATAGGACAGTAAGAATTTGGAATGCTCAAACAGGTATGCAGGTTGGGGAGCCACTCAATGGCCACACTGATTTAGTGTTGTCAGTGGCATATTCATTGGATGGCCAATATGTAGTGTCCAGCTCTAAGGATAAGACAGTAAGAATTTGGAATTCTCAAACAGGTGTGCAGGTTGGGGAGCCACTCAAAGGCCACACTGATGGGGTTAGGTCAGTGACATATTCACCTGATGGTCAATATGTAGTGTCTGGCTCTACTGATAAGACAGTAAGAATTTAGAATGCTCAAACAGGTGTGCAGGTTGGGGAGCCACTCAAAGGCCACACTGATGGGGTTAGGTCAGCGGCATATTCACCTAATGGTCAATATGTGGTGTCTAGCTCTTACGATCAGACAGTAAGAATTTGGAATGCTCAAACAGGTGTGCAGGTTGAGAAGCCACTCAATGGCCACACCAGTGCAGTTAGGTCAGTGGTATATTCACCTGATGGTAGATATGTGGTGTCTAGCTCTTATGATCAGACAGTAAGAATCATCAGGAAAAATAGAGTTGGACCTCAGGAAACCTAAGAAGAATAGGACACTTCAAGCACTTAGTTTACCTAGGCCATCCTCAGGTAACCTCAGGTAACCTGATGATTTGGAATGCTCAAACAGGTGTGCAGGTTGGGGAGCCACTCAAAAGCCACACTTTTGGAGTTATGTCAGTGGCATATTCACCTGATGGTCCATATGTGGTGTCTGGCTCCAATGATAATACAGTAAGAATTTGGAATGCTCAAACAGGTGTGGAAGTTGGGAAGCCAATTAAAGGCCACACTAAGGGAGTTATCTCAGTGGCATATTCACCTGATGGTCAATATGTGGTGTCTGGCTCTGATGATACAACAGTAAGAATTTGGAATGCTCAAACAGGTGTCCAGGTTGGGGAGACACTCAAAGGCCACACTTGGGGAGTTGTGTCAGTGGCATATTCACCTGATCAAGAAAGTCACTATTAATCCTCACATTGGTTATTAATACTTTCTGTTTTGCTTTTGCTGATGGTAGATCTCACAATCCTGACAACATTTTTTCCACTTTTGCCCATCCACTCCCTTAACCCATGCACTAGGCTCTCCTGCTTGCACAAGCTTTCTACACCTGCTGCACTCACAGTAGTTGAAGTCCTGGGAGGCAGTACAATCTGAGGTAAAAGGTGCAATGATGCTCATGTCTGATGATGTTTCCAGAGAGTATATGTAGATGGAAGTTGAGAGGTAAGCTCAGTGGTAGAAGAGCTGGAAATAATAGATTGTGACTCACCAATTTATACCCTCTCTTATTGGCAAAAACTACTCAAGCACGTCACCTCTTCAGATTGTATTGAGTGAACATTTGGGCCAGTTAAGTATAATTTTGCACAGCCCATAGCCTCATGGTTAGGAAAATAGTGATTGCCTGGTTATGTCAGGGACCAGTGTAACTCTGAAGTGCAGCTTAGACTTGTCAGCATCTCAACAAAAATGAAAGCAGCGTGTATAAACAATAAGATGACTCAGAGCACATCAAAAGTGGAAAACCAAATAACAGTCATTTTGGACAGAGATAGTCCTGAATTGAGTTGACATTCTACAGTACAATTTGATTGCACGCAGCATATTCTCTTCCTTGTTGTTGACATGCATGATATACTCTGGGCATGTTGTAGCAGTAGAGCATTATGACTATCTCGGGAATAAAGTCAACACAGCCAGGTGCTGCGCATTATCAAAAGAGAAAGAGATATGCCCACATCAAACTGAGTGATCTCAAATGAGGTCTGTAATCCATGACCTACATATTATCAAAGGTCAGAGAACGTATGATGATATCAAATAATCAGTAAGCCATCACTCCACCAGTCAATTGACATTACCAATGCTGGTTATTGTGGGCTGTGGATATTGCTGTCGAAGTCGGCAGGAGGTTTAGTGGTCATCAAATCAGAATTCATGCCTATGCAAATAGCGCATGGAGATAATGCATAATATCAACTTACATGTAAGCTACAGGCATCATGGAGATACAATAGCATCGGATACATCACTGTGGCAATATATAAGCCAGGCAAATTTGAGCCCAATTTGTCTCACTTTGAATCCATCCTTTGTACCGAAAATACACCATGGGTAAGAACAAGCCAAATTATACGTGTCTTTTTGCTCCAAACATGAATACTCACTAAAGTAGTCATTCCTAAATAGCACCTTTGGAGCTGCTTGTGTCTCATATTGAGAAATATTGGGACCGAGAGTTTAACAATGAGCAAATCCTCCAGCACTTAAAAGACAAGAATACTTTTGATAAGCAGCAATATGGTCTAGGGTGAGTTTTTGGATTATTGTTCAGCTTAGTACAATAGCTTATAAAAATTGTATTCTCTTCCTCTTTGAGAATTCGGAAGTTTTGAAAATACAGATCAAGTTTGGGGTTGATTAGGGCAAGAACAGCGAGTAAGTGTTGGTATTTCCATGAGATCATTATATACTCAAAATTTCAAAGATATCACTGTTGCAGATATTGTTGAAGATATGATTTGCTTCAGGCAAGACTTTCCGACAGCTGGATATGGCCGGATTAAGAAATTATTCCGCAAAGAAGGAAAAGAGGTCACAAAGTTAGTGTAAATTGACTTAATCTTGCAATTCAGACATCTTAATTGATTGTTTTTAGACGAGTTATAATTGACTATATGCATCAATATGAGCCTGATCTTGTCCGGCAATGGGCTCGGAGATGTCTCAAGCGGCGTCGCTTCTGGGCTGCAGGAGTCAATGATGTTTGGTGTGTTGACCAACATGACAAACTCAAGATATATGGCCTGGCTCTCCATACAGGTGAAATATATCAACTTTTACTTAAAGATTACTTAATTCCATTAAGCAGGAGTTGACCCTTTTACTGGCAAAATCAAATGGCTACATGTCTGGCATACTAACTCCAATCCACGTCTTATCTTTCGCTACTACCTGGACTGTATTAGAAAAGATGGCTGTAAGTAAACTAAAGATCTTGAACTTTACTTTGTCCAAAACTCACTTTCCTATGCACAGATATTCCTCTCGTGACACAGAGTGACCCTGGTCCTGAAATTTTTTGTCTGGAAAAAGGTCACTCATTCCTGAGGCAGTCGGCTGACCCAGCACTGGAAGGCACACTGCAACATCATTATATGAAAGAAAAAAACAATTTGCCTCTGGAAATTCTCTGGTCCAATCTAAGACGGAACTTTACACCAGGCTTGGAAAATATCCTTGCTAATCCTCATGTGAATTACAGTCCTGATAATACACTGGAATAGTAAGCTTGTGCTCCTGCTCATCTTCCTCATACTAATGATAGTTTTATAGTAATGTATTCAAATGGGTTTTTATCCCTTGGTTCCAGGCTGAACTGGATGCTTATGTTGACCTCATTAATACTACCAAAAAGTGGGCCAAAAAACACAAGGTCCTTCCTCACGGGCCTCCTGATGATATTGATGAACATCCAGAAAACTATAATGTGATGAATTTCAAGGTAAATGTCTGATTTATGCATTTTGAAAAAGTGTAGTACTGAATCTAATTTATGAACTCAAAAGGTTTTGATAGATCCGGATGCAGATTATATCCAGATAGCTGAGCAGCTCTATGCACCTCCGGATCATCCAGTGTTTCAGCTAGTTCCTCCTGCATTCAATCACTGGATCAGTCAATACTACAATCAGCTCAGATGTCCTGAGATAACCCGTGATAATGTCTGGAATGTTTATGAAGGTCTTCTGAGAAAGTTTCAAAGTAATGCACCACTTACGGACACTTTGGACTTACAAAGCTATCACGATGACAGAGAGGAGTTTGTAGAAGAGGTGAGGAATGCACTCAATACCACAGCAGGAGTCGAAATTGAGGATCTTAATCCTTTACGCTATGACAAGGAAAGTGGGTATATGGGGGGGGGTGCGCGGAGGCCTTGGCCCAGAAATTGAAGACACTGACCTGGCAGATGCCGTAGCTCAGTTTTCGTCAGATGAAGAGCACCTCAAAAGAGATGTAGAGGACATGTAATAATCAATTGATTGCATAATATAGTTATAGTGTCTGAGGTCCCCTTACTGTATTTAGATCAATCACCGAATATGTATTGCGCGAAATGATGAAAATCATTTGTTTGACAGCAGGCCCTTCCGGCTTTCCATAATTTACCAATGTTTAGCTCCGTTCCAGCACACCTTAGGCTCTTTTGGATATAATGCTGTCATGATAGAGTGGTTTTGGAGCATCACCACTGGTGTGGCTTTCTTATCTTGCTTGCATTCTCAAATTAGTATCTTTTCTGTTACATTACTATCTTTGCCTCTGCCACCAGCAGCAGCACCGTAATCAGAGCTCAAAGTATGCCCCAATCTCAACTAATTTGGGCCTGAGGTAATTGGTATCTGGGAATCGAGGAGAATGGATGGATGGCAGGGGGGAAGAAATTACAGACCTATTGAGTGGAGTTCTGTGAGGACTTGGGGGCAAGTTGTTTATTCTCCATAGAGCATCACTCAAATCTGTATTCTGAGAGGTAATTTCTCTAATCCTACCCTTTTTTCCTGCCGGCCTTTATCTGAACCAGTTGTATTCATATCCTGTGGTCGTACCCCACAAATACTCCACTGCAATTCTTCTATTTGCTTGACACCGAAACGACAAGATAGGCCTCTAACTTGCCACTTTTACTTCATAGCCGTGGTATACGTAATGCAGTAATAAAGGAAAAGAAACACTCCAGAATGAGAGATCAAACCAAGATTGTACTCACATGATGATGCTTGGTACAAAAGATAACTGAAACAGAAGCTTAAAGCCGAGGGGAGGCTCGTAGTGGTGAACACGAGGAAGGATGATTGGCACATGTCATTCAGAATTGGTGCCGTGGTGTAAATACGATCAGACAGTCACACGGGACGCAAAAGCCATGGCAGTACGGTTTGTACTGCCATTAAGGCAGTACTCCAGCAGTACTCCGGCAGTACTCTATGCACATGACCTTGTGAACTCAATTACTTTTCTTTTCTTTGCGTATATCCAGTATCTACTTGATTTCCTAGTCACGTTGCTTATTTTAAGTAGGAGACAGTTAAAAGCTCTCTATAGCATCAAAAAGGTTTTTGCAATAGCTCAAAATGTCTGCCGTTGACTTACCAGGAGCCCACCAAGTCGGTGCATTCAGTGAATTTGCTATTTACGCAAAAGAGCCCGATTGAATTGAGTTCGGTCATAAGTCAAGTTATGCTCGGCATGCACCGGCACAAGGTGTACTGCCGTGGGTATGCCAGATGTACTGCCATGGCTCTTGCGTCCCGTGTCAGGTCGATTTCCACACTGTTCAATCACATGACCTGTTTACTTGTTGTTAACAACCATCATCACGACCATCATCTACCGTTGACTATGCCGAAAAGACGTCGTTCGCCCGAAAGCGATACTCATTGCA
>KN834900.1:35598-54605 GCA_000827265.1 Collybiopsis luxurians FD-317 M1
GATAAAAATGATCTTCTAAAAGACCTCAAAGAAAAGCTCAACCCGATCATCAATCCTGTCAAAAAAAAAGTCAACTGCATGGAGGGAACCAGGATTACAGTTCTCAATGAGCTCTGTGAATGGGTTCTCAAGCCAGACAGCCGTATGGCCTGGATCCATGGGCTAGCTGGAAGCGGCAAGAGTGCAATAGCAGTCACACTTGCTGAAAAACTCAGGAAACTGAAAAATAAAGTTTCCTTGGCACTGACCTTTCATTGTGTAAAAGGTCAAGGCACAAGTGATACCTCTATTTTGATTCCAACCATTGGCTACTATCTAGCAAAGTCACAGCCAGAATATGCTCAAGCTATACTGACTGTACTTGAGCAGGATGGCTCCCTACATGTGCACAGTGTCCCGTTGAAGGAACAGTTGTCTATCTTTTTGGAACCATTGTACACCGTCAGTGGATCACACCCCACTGTTATAATTGTTGATGGCTTAGATGAGTGGGGAAAACCTATGGAGCGGGCCATTTTGCTTGACCAGTTGCAAAGTCATTTGAACCGAATGCAGTGGATTCGAGTTATAGTAACAAGCCGCCCCAACAGTGAAATTCAAAAAGCAATGATGAACAAGAATCATGTTCAGTCATTTGACTTAACTATAGAATATACTGCCCAGCAGGATATTGAGATATTCTTTAAGAAAAGATTGGAAGATTTTTATGATGATTTTTCTACAAATGACATACCTAATCTGGTATCGAAAGCGGATGGTCTTTTCATTTGGGCCAATACTGCAGTGGAATTCATAGAATCGGGGTTTGACATGGCAACTAATATCCAAATTGTGTTAAAGTCAAAGGGGCATGACAGTCAAATGGAGCATCCACACACTGGATTGTATGACCTGTATAGGGAGGTTTTGAAGCAAAATTTCACTAATAAACAAAGTCAGCAACAATACCAATCAATTGTAGGATTGATCATTACAGCTTTTGAGCCTGTAACAATAGATACTCTAGCCACAATGCTTGGGCTGGGGTCAAATTTAACATCTTCGGTAGTGAGGAAAGTCATTGATGGTTTGAAAGCAGTGTTATATATGAATAATGAAAAGATCTATTACCATCTGTCTTTGGCAGAATTTTTAAGCTCAGACCAATGTCCATCAGAGTTCAAAATTGCAAGAAGCTCCCAACACCAGAATTTGGCCAGGATCTGTTTGAAAGTACTTATGACAGAACCAAAATTTAACATCTGCAATTTGGAAACTTCTTCAATTCCAAATTGGAAGATGAAGGATTTGGGAAAAAGGATTGATCGATGTATCTCAGCTCAATTACAGTACAGTGCACAATGGTGGGCAAACCATGTGGAGAATGCTAAAGTAGCTGAATTGATTGTTAAAGGGGTAAAAGATTTTGCAAGTAGTTGTCAAATGATATTCTGGATAGAATGCATGAGTTTAATGGAGAAGGTGAATATGATAATGCTCAGTGCAAGGGTTATCAGAGAATGGGCACGAAGGATTAAGGTAACTGTCAATAATGAATGAATGAGTAGTGACTAATCCCAGACCAGGATACAGATGTTCTGATAAGAATGCAAGAGTTAGAGAAGTTTACAAGTGTATTTTACACTTCATTAGATGAGAGTACTCCTCACCTCTACATATCAGGATGCGCACTTTTGCCTTCAGACTCATTGCTTAGAGAAAACATGATTAACCACCTAAATCAAGTTGTAGAAGTAACAAAAAGTGGACAAGTAGTAAAATGGGAAAAATTATTGCATGTGATACACATAAACAATGAAGTGAATTGTGTAGCATATTCACCAGATGGTCAATATGTGGTGTCTGGCTCTAAGGATATGACAGTAATAATTTGGAGTGCCCAAACAGGTGTGCAGGTTGGGGAGCCACTCACAGGCCACACTGGTTGGGTTAGCTCAGTGGCATATTCACCTGATGGTCAATATGTGGTGTCTGGCTCTCATGATAACACAGTAAGAATTTGGAATGCTCAAACAGGTGTCCCAGTTGGGGAACCACTCAAAGGCCACAGTGGTTGGGTTCAGTCAGTAGCATATTCACCTGATGGTCAATATGTGGTGTCTGGCTCTTTAGATGAGACAGTAAGAATTTGGAATGCTCAAACAGGTGTGCAGTTTGGGTTACCACTCAATGGCCATATGTATTCAGTTACCTCAGTTGCATATTCACCTGATGGTCAATATGTGGTGTCTGGCTCTTCAGATGAGACAGTAAGAATTTGGAATGCCCAAACAGGTGTGCAGGTTAGGGAGCCACTCGAAGACCACACCAATGATGTTACCTCAGTGGCATATTCACCTGATGGTCAATATGTGGTGTCTGGCTCTTCAGATGAGACAGTAAGAATTTGGAATGCTCAAACAGGTGTGCAATTTGGCTTACCACTCAAAGGCCACAGGAATACAGTTACCTCAGTTGCATATTCACCTGATGGACAATATGTGGTGTCTGGCTCCAATGATATGACAGTAAGAATTTGGAATGCTCAAACAGGTGTGCAGGTTGGGCAGCCACTCAAAAGCCACACTAGTGGGGTTAACTCAGTGGCATATTCACCTGATGGTCAATATGTGGTGTCTGGCTCTGATGATAAGACAGTAAGAATTTGGAATACTCAAACAGGTGTGCAGGTTGGAGAACCACTCAAAGGCCACAGAGATTTGGTTAACTCAGTGGCATACTCACATAATGGTCAATATGTGGTGTCTGGCTCTGATGATAAGACAGTAAGAATTTGGAATGCTCAAACAGGTGTGCAGGTTGGGGAGCCACTCAAAGGCTACACTCAGGGAGTTAGCTCAGTGACATATTCACCTGATGGTCAATATGTGGTGTCTGGCTCTTATGATAAGACAGTAAGAATTTGGAATACCCAAACAGGTGCGCAGGTTGGGGAGCCACCCCAGGGCAACATGTATTCAGCTACCTCAGTGGCATATTCCCCTGATGGTCAATATGTAGTGTCTGGCTCTGATGATAAGACAGTCAGAATTTGGAATGCTCAAACAGGTGTGCAGGTTGGGAAACCACTCAAAGGCCACACTCATAGGGTTACCTCAGTGGCATATTCACCTGATGGTCAATATGTGGTGTCTGGCTCTTATGACCAGAGAGTAAGAATTTGGAATGCTCAAACAGGTGTGCAGGTTGGGGAGCCACTCAAAGGCCACACTTTGGGAGTTATCTCAGTGGCATATTCACCTAATGGTCAATATGTGGTGTCTGGCTCTTCTGATAAAACAGTAAGAATTTGGAATGCTCAAACAGGTGTCCAGGTTGGGGAGCCACTCAAAGGCCACACTAGTGGGGTTAAGTCAGTGGCATATTCACCTGATGGTCAATATGTGGTGTCTGGCTCTTCAGATAAGACAGTAAGAATTTGGAATGCTCAAACAGGTGTGCAGGTTGGGGAGCCACTCAAAAACCACACTGATTGGGTTCAGTCAGTGGCATATTCACCGGATGGTCAATATGTGGTGTCTGGCTCTTTAGATATGACAGTAAGAATTTGGAGGACCCAATCAGGTCTTCATGATGCCCCCACTTTGCAATTGCCTCCTGATATTTCATCAGGTTATATTAATAACCATGGCTGGCTCCATTCCAACAATGGAGCACTCATTCTTTGGCTTCCTCCTCATATGAGGCAAGGATTTAAGGATAAACGACAAATTCTTACTATCCCTGCTGATGCTCCTGATTGTGCTCTGTCTGTGGACTGGTCAAATTTTGTTCATGGAACACAATGGACTCAATGTTGGGACTCTCTCCGAATTTCTGCATAATGCCCAATGTAAGTTCTTCTTTCAATTTTTATAATATACTGTTAACTTACTTATTTAGCAAATCATTCAAATGTGCTATGTCCCTTTTTTCCTTTTTTTCTTTCTTCATTGTTCCTTTGTCTTCCTTCTTGTTGTAGCTTGACTTATAACTGTGAAATTAAATCTGCCATTCTGCATTTCTCTATGATTTTGTGATATTTCTTTTCTTCTTTCCTTTGACTACCTATACAACCTGTTCACCCCTTTGCAGTAGCTAAATATCATGGAACGTAGTTTGGGGAATGTACTATACTTATGAAAAATGAACTGGTTTCACTCACTCGGCATGGTTTTAGTCATTAGCACCTTGATAGTTTTGCATTTCGTCAAGCCATACTAGAAATGTAATAATTTCGTGGCAGCTGGCTGCTTACACCAAGTGTGTCACATTGAATTTTTGTTGCTTTATAATCATATCTGAGGCAAGGGTGGTTCAAACTAATGTTTGAGAGTAAAATAATTTTCAGTGTCCCTCTCACATATGACAACAAATGTAACAGCTGCATAATAGAAATCTTAAATCTGAAGAGCACAAGATTTTGTTAGTCTTACAAAGCAGTGAAGCAAGCAGCCACTTCCTGTCATGCCTAACATCTTACATGCTAGTCAACAGAAAAAGTAGTTTAAAATTTCTACCCATTGGGCATTTACTTCTATAATTGTTGCATTCACAGCTCAATCTCTCCGAGGATTGAGTGTGCCACCCTCATATGTTCCACACTTTTCTGAAGGGTAAAGTGTTTTATTTGCTTTGTCAAGATATTTGAATTGCTGAGTAAAACACTAATTTGTTGTATATCTTACGCAACAGGTGGTCGCTGCAGCTGCAGCCATTTAGTTTCGGAAACGTGAGGCACACTGAACTCGCATATGAATTAGCAGCAGCGCATGCTGTTATTGATTATTCCTGTGAATTTTCCTTGGCTTTGGGCTGCTGTATAAGTCCCACTGGTTGCTCTTTGACATCAGGAGCAGTCTAGATGTTCTTAGGGAAGGGTTGCTATCGTATGTGCCGCAGGTTTGAGATCAAGCCGTATTATGTACCTGCTCCAACAGACCAAACTGGGTCCATGAAAGGCTCCTTAGATCCCTCGTTTCCCTGCACCTGTTTGTTTACTCATTGGTGTAACACCTCATGTGCGACATGCAGAGACCCACACTGCGTGCCTGTAGATCCCTCAGTTGGACAAATCTCCGAATTTGTCTGTCTGAGGAAGGATCTCGCTTGGATGGAGCACAAAACCTCAACTGACAGCATAACTGACAGCGAATTGCTCAGTGTAGCAAGCTCCTGACAGACAGATTCTTGCAGCGATAATGCCTGACAAGTACCAGTACTGATAGTAATAGTACCCCGCCCCGGCAATTTCTTTATCCTCCGAAAAGTCGACTAGACGCTCAGGACAAATTTGGATGGGAAAAAATATTGGTAAATCGATCGATGGCGACGTGGGAATGAGGATGGAAAGGATGGAAGGCACGTCTTTTCGTGACCGTTCAGCGATCGGAATCGGGGATAACCGAAGTTGATGATGACCTGGCTGCAAATTTTATACTCTCTTCTCGTCAAGAGGCGTGCGGAATGGGAATCCGGGACATATAGGCCTAACCGGTCCGCGGACCCTCCCCACCCCATTTACTGGTTTTGGTAAGACACCAAACTTTGAGCCTCAAAAAGTCGAGTTTCTTAATAACTACTGTAAACATGAATATTTTCCTTGATGAATAAGATAACCCCCCCAAATTATCATGTCTCGCTACATGCCTGCATATTTTTTTTTGGCAAATTTGCTCATAGAGTTCGAGATACAGAGGGAACCAGTTTCGCCTGCCAATTCCAATGATCGTGGACGCTTCTTTTCCTGGTTTGCTTTCAACTTCCATCTGCCCTCCGACCATTGAAGCTCAAAGCCATATACCCTAATTTTGATATCAATGCCTTTATAATGGATTATCATGGAGAGAAGCGAGGTTCCAGTAATGTTGCGAGACGAGGAGGAGCAAAGAGAAAAAAGACTTAGTTACTTTTGCAATTAATGTAGCTCATCCTCATTGAATCCATCAACCAAATCTTATCACTCGCTGAATCAAGGAATGTTGCTCTTTAGAATTCCCAAACTCGAAAGTATTATGGAGTATATACACAAGGTACAATAAACAAAACTGAATCGCTAGTGAGCACTTTGGTGGAGTGTGCGCAAAGTAACTTTTCAAGTAACTTTTTTAATTTAATCAAGTTACTTGAAAGTTACATGCAAGTAACTTTTTTTTCCCGCGCTTGACAGCTTAACTTGCCGAGTCTCGGCAAAATATATCTCTCATTAAAACTTATTTTCGACACATTTAACATGTTTTTGGTCTTCATTACAGCATCTGATTGCAGAATACTCTGAATATTAATGTTCCCTGAGTGAACCAAGTGAATTGTATGCCTAATATTGCCGAGACTGCTGTTTACTTTAGCTGTAGCTATCAATCTGACTGAATATACCTAGGGATATATATTGGGTCATTAGCAGAAAGGTGCTTAACTGTCTCTGTTGCAAATACCAGCATGGGGGCACTGGAGGATATGGAAAATAAATGAGCAGCTCAAAATAACAGGTTAACTAGCAATCCAGCTGTGCCGACTCAACTCTGAATTCCAATCTCCCCGTAGTCGCGCTCACATACTGGACTATTCTCATTGTCCTCCATACTTCAAACATATCCTCTTGCTCAAGATGCTTTGTCAATTGGTAAAATATCACTCTACTGATTGGACTATCAACATCTTCATACTTCAAAATTCATTTTTTCATTTATCCCTTGACTCTTGAGAAAATGCTATCCAAATGCCTTATCACAAATGCCTCAATTCTCGAGTAATCATTATTTATTAGCCTGGTCTCTCAAATTGTAGATCCTCATCTTAGTTCTTACAGGTGTATATCTCACCAATCCATTACTATTAATACAATTTTGCTGTCAAGCATCTGCTGAGATTATAAGTTCCTGATTCTATCCAGATTCACTCACTTGTTGTCAGTTGAATGATCAGACTGTTGTAGATCAATGATGTCTTGTGTATTGACACACCAATATGTCTACACAGTTGTTTACTCATCCTCTCGGAAGTTCCAAGTCAAAACTCATACTTTCAAAATTTGAAGTATCCTACTTTCCTCTATTTGATTCATCTTCCAACTTGCAGCACTTGGTGGAATAAGTATTCCAGAAACATTCTAGTACTTAGCTATAAATGACTTCAATGAGGAAAGAGTCTGAATTATTATCTTCAAATTTTACTATTATTGACTTTTACTATTATTGACTTGGTCTCAATTATAGACCTTACAATACAGACACCATGGTTGAGCTCTTGCCTAGTGTTTGTATATCTATCTATTTGAATGTAAAGGTCATGACATGACCCAACTGTGATTCTCTAACTTTGAGCATATGAGTTTGTGCAAGCACTGTATAAACAGCATATAGCTACTCTGTTCTTTGTTATTCAATGGGTGTAGGGAAATTGAAAAAACCAGCAAGAAGTAAATGAGCATATCATGAATGTGAGCACCATTGTATAATGGTTCAAGTGAATATAATTACTTTATGGATTTTGTACTCACATATTCAATTAAGTTAAAGCAATGCTGGGTCTGTGCATGCATCCTGACTCATACATACTGTGCAAAATTACTCACTCTACTTGGTAGTGAGATAGGTATTTGAGCTCAATATACTTTCCACTCATCCATCAAACATTCATATGCAACCCCAACTGGAGAATATGGCATTCTTGTACTATTTTGCCAGCTCAAACAGTGCATATTTCAGTTCTTTCAGTGATGTGCTTAAGGCTTAAGACCTAATTAGGTTTAAAGCCTTAATTTGGTTCCTAATTAGGACCTAAATTCAGCCAGATCTACATAGGTCCTAATCAGGTCTTAATATATATGTAATCAATGTTTAGGTGCTGGTCTGGCCGACAAATGCTTTCACATGAATTCCATCTCATAAAAGGAGAAATATGGCAACTCTTCAATGAAATGAGATAAAACTAACTCTGTTTAATAATGTCACTGCAGAGCTGGTCACCTAAGACTTAGGTAATAATGAACAGTCACAGCGGCTAGCACAGGAACAGGGTGAGATAATCGGGTGATGGTGTTTTGGAGGGCTCAGGTACAGTATGAGGAAAATTAAGTAGCATCAATATAGGTCCTAAATTGCACCTAATTCAATCTTAATTAAGACCAACAATTAAGGTATTAGGACCTAATATCCTTGGGAGGCCTTAATTAGAAAGGCTTTAAGCACATCACTGAGTTCTTTTACTTTATTGTGATGGCTGAGTTTCCTGTCATTATATAAAACATACATTTGATGCTCTAGAGATGACATTTTGATAGTTATGGTACAGGTATTTTATGCTATTTCCTTTGTCTCTGTACTAACAGTTTTGTTAGAGTCGGCATAGTGAGAAAAGATTCAAATATGAGTTAGAGTTAGTATAATTCGCATAAGTATACTGTTAATTGCTCCTATCCTGAACTAATGGTACTGGACTATTCATTCCAGGATTTTGAGATGCCTGTGGGCCCTTTGGGTAGCACTGTGAAACTTAGAAATGGGGAGAATGCATGAAATGATCATCTATTTATGTTACAAGTGCCAGCATAGCTAAAGCCTAATGAGGTTCAAAAAGTTATGAATAATTGACAGCTGAGACAAGAAGTGGAACCATTGAGGTCTAGTATAGCATGAGAACAATAATATGTAGATACTCACCTCTTGCATTGCAGCAACTCACTGCAGATTACTCAAAAACAAGTTTTAATGAGAAGTACATTTTGCCGAGACTCGGCAAGTTAGCTGTCAAGCGCGGGAAAAAAAAGTTACTTTGTCGCGACAAGTTAACTTAAAGTTACTTTTGTAAGGACAAGTTAGCAGAGTTTAAATTGTCCAAGTCACTTTGTTAACACCCCTTTGGTGGGCCGCGCACAGAATATATTGGGCACAGCCACTTGGAGTGGGAAAAGAAGCACCTCCCCCCCTCCCCACCCCACCCTCAAACTTTGACCTCCTGACATCCGAAAATTTATTTCCGCACGCCTCTTGCTTCTCGTTCCCCTTCCCTTTACCTCTGTTTTTCCCCTCCTCAGTCATGCTCCTCTCAACTCCTCTGCACAGGCAACCATATCCAGGTTCTGAAGGGCACTTAAACTCCTTCGAATTTATAATCACTCATTCATAACGCCAATGCTTTGTCTACGCTGGCCATTTCCCTCCGTACTGTCTCTAAGAAGATTGAAGTACAGATTTACAGAAGAGAAGGATCGGATCGGTATTCATAAATACAGTGAACAGCGAATTGTCGTGTATACATGTACATTTCAAGTCGTCTGGCTCCCCTTGTATCAGGCGAGACGCGTTGCCTTTGCTTTGAAGACGCACTTTCTATTGATATGCTTCCTCCAAGAAGAAACCAAGGTATCTTTTTTTTTTTCCATTCTACATGTTCAGTTTGCTCATTTTGATTCGACTCACAGCGAAGCTCTCAACCTGTGATACGTGTCTACAATATGATTTGGAACTTATACATCCCGTCGTCTACATATATACACGCACCCACTCCCACTCCCACCAAACCTAAACCTAATGTTGGCGATACGAGATACGAATTCGTTCAATCTTACACCTACGCGTTAGGCAAGGTTTCTTCTTCCCATTGACTCTCGAATCGACGCTGTGGAAGCTAAACAAGACTACGAGGATAATGATATAGCCCCAAGAACCCTTGTTGATCCCGATCCAAATCGGTCGACCTCGACTTCTATGCCTGTAATCCCCACCAACAGCCCAATCAACGGCGAGGATGAAGGGAGATGATATGCCTGATGGTGTCGTCTTCTGGAATGGGTAAGGGTAGGACAAGAACGACATGCAGGGGAGGGTGAGGGGGTCCATGATATGCCTGCGGGCATACCCATAGTGGTAGCGGTATGGAAGGTGATGCTGAGAGCGTGGATCAAGTTGCCGGTAACTTGACGTTTCATTGGCCTTTATTGAATCGCTGATGCATACTGTCTGTCGTACCTTGCGCAGACACTCATCGAGCTCAACTTCCAGTAATGAACAGAGAGAGAACGAAGTCGAGCCGGTGGGGATGAGCGTTTGTTGAACCTTGACCATAGTAACGGGTGCGTAAATCCTGATTTTGCACCGTCTTGTTTCTCATGCCAACTTCTTGCTAGCTCAACAAGCTTCCTATCATGTCCTACCAGTCCTATACCTCTCACATCTCACGTTCGCAGTCCAAGCCTGCAGCTGCTCTTCTAACGGGGCCGAGACTTCGACTTGATATGGGTGACAGAAGAATCGAAATCTCTTCTCCGTCAAATGAATCTATGTACGGGTACAGCGCCAATTAGAGTACACACTGTCCACACGCTGTCAATGCGTATAATCAATTACCTCAGTATGCTCCGCCGCAAAATTCAATTCGTCTCCATTTCTCTCTCCAACGCCGCATCCTTGTGCCAGACCTTACACGTATCTTGTCTCAGTTGGTGACGAACTAACGTCGCAGGCATATTCAACCTTTGAGAGCGCATATTATATGTCGTTCTCTGGTCTTACTCCGGGAGCATGGGCACCTCCTCAACTTCAAAAGCGCAGATCTTCTAGTTCTGGATGCTCACCTCCAGTATCCGTATCATTTTCGGCTAACTCTCCGCCATCCACAGCTCTTCCATCGAATGCTGCCACATATGACAGTTATGACAGCGATGGTTGAAATAACACTATTGAAGCAAGATGGAGCGGAAGTCGCAGTCGTACATTTTCTGAGGATCATATCCGTTGTCCACCTTTCCTACACTATCCTCACTTCCTATTCCGTCCTCGACTGTCTTTTCACATGGTGGTAGACGTCGACGACACATCCTCCGACTGTTCATGGCTCATCAAATTCGCTTCCGCGGTACTAACGACTACCATCTTCCACAGTGCCTGCTTATCACCATCTGCGACAGTGGCCTAGGCCCATCCCCTTCGAGCCGTGCATCTCCGGATGGTGATACCTTGGTTCTTCCGAATCGAGGAAGGGGTCTGTTTCCACGACTGACCCATCGAAAGATGATAACGTGGAGTGGACATCGGAGCTCTGAGAATGCCAGCTCTAGCCCCGATAGCTCTGTCGTCCCATCCATTCTGCCATCTTCTGCTACCTGTCTTCGCCGCTTGATGACTTTGTTTTCAATTTGCTGTCTTCTCGATTCACTTCGTCTTGTTACACACGCCTTTTGCTTCCTGTATACGTGTTACACCTCCCATCGTCGTCTCAATTCTTCAGTTTGGATTGGATTTCTGGATGTAACTACGGACTTCTATTTGTATATAATTATTAATGTCCTACGTTTCCGAACAACAACAGTCAGATGCACATTCCTGCGCACCGCTTGATCACAAGCAGTGAGTGAGCTTGAGGGGACACTGTTATTTCTTCCATTCTAGCGGACTATACTCAGAGTACCTTCTTCGTTCCCTTTCTCATGTCTCCTTTGTGCCATCTCCAACTTCCGTTCCTTCCAGTATCGGTCTTATTTGGGTAACCTGAACATGCTGAACCTTGCGACAACATTTGAAAGCTAATACTGAAAATGTATGGACATAATCGTAGCATGAATGCTCCAGAAAACACTGGAAAATGTAGGGGCGGATGGAGAGCTGGATGGAGGTTGTCAACCTAGACAATACAAATGGAAGAGCGTTGATTGGGATGTATATTGGGTGGTAGGAGAGTAGCTGTAGGCGAAGATAGTTGTAAGAGTAACGATAGTGATTCACTGATACGTTAAACCGAAAGATCTCATCTGTGAGTATGAGCTCAGCTTGATGGACCAATCTGAGATATTCAGCCAACGACTCGAACTAGACGGACAGAGTACTATGGTTCACAGGGTACTTGTAAAAAACATGAGTTTCGATGGTACTGTAATAAATGCTTACCGAAATAAAATTCAGAGTACACAGCTGGAATCGCAGAGCTTTCAAACCTCTAAATCCAGAATCTAAGAGGAATCCAGGGTGTACTGCGGGCATCGGGCAATGACCGAGCAGAAAAAGGGATCTTTCAAATTTTTGTCACACAAATGTCACTTTCAGTTGGTCGGCAAATAAGTTCCGAGAGCGCGAAGCAGTTTTGGCTGCCGAGCTGCGGCTTGGGTTCTGTCACGCTGGAACACTCGCTCTCTCTTTTTTTTTGTCCGTCCAAAGCTCAAATGGAGCTGAAATATTGCAAAAGTTAGGAGAAGGACTCTTAAGACCCTTCTCAATGCTTTCACCAAAATTTGGCCACTTTAACAAATGTCTTTTTACTGTTCCTGGCGATTTATGTAGAATCACACTGTGGATTTCTACGAGTTTTCATCTCTCATTTGTGTGTCCCCTCCAAAATTCTCATTTCAAGTTGGTAGAATCATAACTAAGTAGTGAAATAATACATTGATAAAATCTTAGAGGCACTGTGTATCTCAAACGTTCAAAATTAAACATTTTCAAAAAATCACAAGTACCCTGTTGCCGTAAGTACCCTGCGAACCATAGTAGATACGATAAAGTTATCGAACAGGCAGGTCTTGCATAGTTCTGAACTCGAATGAAGGATATGGATTGGAACTAAAACTACGCTGTACATCGACATTCGTATTAGAACAATATTTCGAAACTGTAGGGAAAGCGATAGGATTAGTTCGACGACGAAACTGAATGAGATCAGAACAAGCATACCTTTAAACCCGTGCCTCGAATCATCCTCTCCAGCGCTCAAATCCGCTTCCAACCCTCTAATTGCGAGTGACCGTTCGTCTGAGATTGAATACGCAGCAGCAGGCTATTACGAATACTCCGAGTCCTGGGCTATCTCTTTCGAGTTTTCCTCGTGGCGCGGTTTTCGGAATTCTGATGGAAATGGGACCAGGGATATAATTGTCGAAAAGAGCGTCAAGCTTACCTCGAATCCCAATTACCAAAACTAACGTTACATTGTCCTTCGATCATCTTCGCCGAGTCTTTGACATTCAAAGGTCGATAGCACATGTATGAGAAACCGTGAACTCTCCTTTTTGGGACGCCATTATGCGCAAACGCGCCATGAACGGCGAGAAGTGGAAAAGAGGCATAGCCTTGAATGGGCAGGTCTAATAGACTCTCGAGGTTAAATAAAGAAAGTAAATTATGGATTGAATCGATAGATATTTTTACAGTCATATGTAGGAGATACTCGAACAAAAATCTGCATAGCGAGGAATCAGCTGGACGAAGAAGTCAAACAAACTCGATTTGAACGTACCTTATGTCCGTTTCTCATCCTCCCCGGCATCTGAGGATATTTCCTCCATACAAAATAATATCAGCTTTCATACGCAAACTGCAGTTCGAGGATCATCAGGCAGGCATGAGGTTATCGTAGTACACATTGAAAAAGAGGAGAGATCGGTGGCATTGGGAAAAGGCAGATAGGGAATAAATAATGAAAAGCTTTGTTTGCCAACTACGGCGTGCTCAAAAGGACTTGCTGAGCTTGCTTTTGGGCAGCTTCAACGTGGGGATTGAGACCAGTGGATGCAAGCAGGTGGATGAGATGACTCTGTTGCGTAGAGCAGGCCAGAATGTCGAAGATGGCAACATGGCGAAGCGTGTTGGGACTGTCGTGGTGAGCGGAAAGGGCAAGCAGCTGTTTCCATCCCGGCCCGATATCACCAGGCCAAGATTTAGACGCCCGATCACTTTGCATGCTCATCTTTTATATTGCACTCGAGCTCTGAAGAGTTCCAGAGCTTCTATATCATCTGTAACTGTATTTTTCTGTCCAATCTTACTCTGCCTCCCAGAAGTTACCTCTATTTGTATGGCACTTTCCGCAGAGCCATTCGTCTCACAGAAAAAAAGAGAATAATCGGGCTTTTGTTGGCGAATGAATCGACATTTTTCATCGCAGGTACTATCTATTTCTCCACCAGACACAGCTTTCCGGCCATTCGTCAATCACAACGGGTCGCATATCCAGATTCAAATGTGGGATTGGTAGGACGGTTGTTCGGCTGCTCACTTGGATACTTTGTTCCGTGTTCCCCCTCCGCTCCTCTTCCACCAGCTAGGTCGTGCAAAATCAAGACTTGAATGACACCGAACCCTTCACCTCCGATGTCCGCCAGGGAGCATTTCTATACGGAAAGACTGGAAATCCAGCGATACCCCGAAATGGAATAATACTAATGAAGGGTGTATTTGACATTGTATGATACATCTCATCAATTCCAGCTGAGGTGCGAGTTATGCAAGTGAGTCCGCCGTTCGCTCTCTGACTTTCTTGCAGCAAGGCCGCATACACAATTCGATGCCTTCGCCACTGTGTCTGGATTTTTCACGAGATACGACTTGGTTAGGAATACGAAGTCCTCTCGTTCTTCCATGATCCATCCATTCCGGCTGAGGGTACGAATACTAAGACAACGAGCAAGTCACAGATCCGCTGTTGCCAACCCTACCGATTCTTGACTCGACGCTGACCCCCTACTGACTGCACGCTCTCTATTGCTTCACCTCACCACTCATAATTTACATATATTCACCCACGTTTAGTTCCCTTACAGCACACATTAGCTCCTCGCAAATACAATACGTGGTGATAGAGTGATTGTGTAGTGTTAACACCGGCTTTACTTTCTTATCTTGCTCGCATCCTCAACATTACTATTTCTTCTGTCATACCAGACTCCTTTGAAACTACGGGATAGGCGTCTGACTCGCCGCTTGATTATCTTACCCAACCCACTCGCCTCCAACATTGGCAAGACGATAATCATGGCACAGGTGGCGCCAACCAGTTGGGGCTCGTTGACGCTAATGGGGTTCGGCTCGTTACCGATGTGTCTGGTCTAGACTGATGCGCAGGAGCAGGAGTGGTGTGAGCTTCAATCTTTCTGTCGTTGGTAGAGGTTGTTCGAATGCCAAGACGAAGGAGGATGAGGACGAAGGAGAAGTGTCTAGTTAGAACAAGTATATTCGACCTGCATTCACTTTAATCAATCAAACTAAATCCTTCGTATCGAGTGAACCGATTGAGCGCACAAAAATACATTGCGTGTATGAGGTAAGTATCGAGGGTTTCATCGGCGGCAAGATCCGAACAGAATCCTTGCAACGCTAAGTAGTACACAGTCGAGTCAGAAAACGGGCTCACCACGAGCCTGTAGTTATCTTGTCTCCCTCACTGCCTTCCTGACTGGTAATATACTAAAATGGTCAAGACATATACGTACATGTGGCAATAAAGAAAAAGAAATATTCCAGAACAAGACTTAAAGTCAATATTGTACCGTTGCCGTACCGTATTTGATCTTGACCTGCTCCGGACGGTACGGTCACGGTCCCATATCACGGTACCCGTAAACCGTGCACAGGCAGACCCGGTGCCGAGCCCTAATGATGTTCGACACAAACAATAGCTGGAAGAGAAGTTTAGAGTCAAGGGGAGACTTGTAGTGGTTTACACGAGGAAGCGAGATTGAGCACTAACGAGATGTATGGCACGTGTTATTCGGAGCGAGTGCCGTCGTGCAAATACAATGAAATAGATGGCAGACTGTTTAATCACATGACCTGTTTCCTTCTTGTCAGTAACCATCATCCACCAGTGGTCATGTCAAAAAGACGTCGTTCGCCCGAAAGTGATGCTCATCGCAAGTGACTGATTTACTGTGTATTCTCTTCTTCTAACGCAGGATCGCAGGGCAGAGATCTGTTGCACCTCCAGGATCTATCTTATCTGAGGCATCCGACTTTGTAATACAAGGATCACAGTTCAACGCTGCAAATGAGATTCACCATCATTATGGTAAGCCAGATTACGATCTTTAACAGCCAAAAAATGACAGTCGTGTGAAAATAGGAAAAGACAAACTTGATCTTCTCAAAGATCTTAAAGAAAAGCTCAACCCGATCATTAATCCTGTCAAAAAACAAGTGAATTGCATGGAAGGAACCCGAGTTGCAGTTCTCAGTGAGCTCTGTGAATGGGTTCTCAAGCCAGACAGCTGTATGGCCTGGATCCATGGGTTAGCTGGAAGCGGCAAGAGTGCAATAGCAGTCACACTTGCTGAAAAACTCCGTAATCGGCATGACCAAGTTACCTTGGCGCTGACCTTTCATTGTGTTAAAGGTCAAGAGACAAGTAATACTTTTACCCTGGTGCCAACCATTGGCTACCATCTTGCACAGTCACATCCAGATTATGCAAAAGGTTTACTGCAGGAACTTGAGAGGCATATTTCCCTGCATATGGACAGTGTTAATTTGAAGGAACAGTTGTCTCATATCTGCAAACCTGCATACACCATTAATACATTGAAACCCATTGTCATTCTGATTGATGGACTAGATGAGTGGGGAAAACCCACAGAGTGGTCCACCTTGCTTGACCAGTTTCAAGTTCATTTAAACCAAGTGCAATGGATTCGAGTAATAGTAACAAGCCGCCCTAACAGTGAAATTCAAAAAGCAATGATGAAGAAGAATGATGTTCAGTCATTTGACTTAACTTTCAAATATACTGCTCATCATGATATCAAGATGTTTATTATGGAAAGGTTTGCTGAGTTTGAGGATGAAATTTCCAAGAGTGACATAGATAGTCTTGTATCCAAAGCAGATGGTCTATTCATTTGGGCCAAAACTGCAACAGAATTTATACTGGAATCAGGACTGGACATGGGAGCTAACATCCAAGTTGTATTGCAAGCCAAGGGGCATGACAGTGACTTTGAGCATCCACATGCCAAACTGTATGATTTGTATGGGGAGGTCTTGAAGCAATATTTCACCAATAAACAAAGCCAGAACCAATGCCAATTAGTTTTGGGTTCAATTATTTCAGCCTATGAGCCTTTGACACTGCAGACAGTGGCTACAATGCTTTCGCAGGGGTCCAATATAACTTATTTAGTAGTGAAGAAAGTCATTGATGTCCTAAAAGCAGTGCTATATTTGAATGATAGAAAAGTCTACTACCATTTGTCCTTGGCAGAATTTTTAAGCTCTGAACAATGTCCAGCAGAATTTCAGATTGAAAGAATCACCCAACACCAGAATTTGGCAATGATTTGTCTGAAACACCTGATGACAGAATTAAAATTTAATATTTGCAATTTGGAAACTTCTGCAATTCCAAACCATGACATAATAGATTTGGGAGAAAGGATTGATCAATGTATTTCATCGCAGTTGCAGTACAGTGCACAATGGTGGGCACACCATGTAGAGAATGCTGAAGGAACTGAGCTTATTGTTCTCAGGGTACGAGATTTTACAAGTAGTTGTCAAATAGTATTCTGGATGGAATGCATGAGTTTAATGGGGAAGGTGAATAGGATAATACTTAGTGCAAGGGGACTGGAAAAATGGGCACAGAGAATTAAGGTAAGGGTCAATAATAGATGAGTTAGCAGTGACTGATCCCAAACCAGGACACAGATGTCCTGAGAAGAATGCAGGAAGTAAAGAATTTTACAAATGTATTTTCTACTGCATTACATGTGAGTACTTCACATCTGTATATATCAGGATGTGCACTTTTGCCTTTGGCATCATTGCTGTGGGAAAACTTGACTACCCATCTGAATCAAGCTGTAAATGTAACAAGAGGTGGACATGCTGTAAGATGGGAACAAATTTTGCATGTCATACATACAAAGAATAGGGTGAAATGTGTAGCATATTCACCTAATGGACAATATGTGGTGTCTGGCTCCATTGATAAGACAGTAAGAATTTGGAATGCACAAACAGGTGTGCAGGTTGGGGAGCCACTCAAAGGCCATACTGATTGGGTTAGATCAGTGGCATATTCACCTGATGGACAATATGTGGTGTCTGGCTCTGATGATAAGATGGTAAGAATTTGGAATTCTCAAATGGGTGTCCAGGTTGGAGAACCACTCAAAGGCCACACTGATGATGTTACATCAGTGGCATATTCACCTGATGGTCAATATGTGGTATCTGGCTCCTCAGATGAGACAGTAAGAATTTGGAATGCTCAAACAGGTGTGCAGGTTGGGGAGTCAC
Source organism: Collybiopsis luxurians FD-317 M1 (assembly GCA_000827265.1). Taxonomy (NCBI): domain Eukaryota; kingdom Fungi; phylum Basidiomycota; class Agaricomycetes; order Agaricales; family Omphalotaceae; genus Collybiopsis; species Collybiopsis luxurians. The sequence continues at coordinate 53,577 of KN834900.1, forward strand.
TCAAAGGCCACACTAAGGGGGTTATGTTAGTGGCATATTCACCTGATGGTCAATATGTGGTGTCTGGCTCTCGTGACAACACAGTAAGAATTTGGAATGCTCAAACAGGTGTGCAGGTTGGGGATCCACTCAAAGGCCACACTGATTGGGTTAACTCTGTGGTATATTCACCTGATGGTCAATATGTGGTGTCTGGCTCTCGTGACAACACAGTAAGAATTTGGAATGTTCAAACAGGTGTGCAGGTTGGAGAGCCACTCAAAGGCCACACTGATTGGGTTATGTCAGTGGCTTATTCACCTGATGGTCAATATGTGGTGTCTGGCTCTCGTGACAAGACAGTAAGAATTTGGAATGCCCAAATTGGTGTGCAGGTTGGAGAGCCACTCACAGGCCACACTGATGATGTTACCTCAGTGGCATATTCACCTGATGGTCAATATGTGGTATCTGGCTCCTCAGATGAGACAGTAAGAATTTGGAATGCTCAAACAGGTGTGCAGGCTGGGGAGTCACTCAAAGGCCACACTAAGGGGGTTATGTCAGTGGCATATTCACCTGATGGTCAATATGTGGTGTCTGGCTCTCGTGACAACACAGTAAGAATTTGGAATGCTCAAACAGGTGTGCAGGTTGGGGAGCCACTCAAAGGCCATACCAGTATTGTTACCACAGTGGTATATTCACCTGATGGTCAATATGTGGTGTCTGGCTCTTATGATAAGACAGTAAGAATTTGGAATGCTCAAACTGGTGTGCAGGTTTGGGAGCCACTCTATGGCCACACCAACTGTGTTAACTCTGTGGTATATTCACCTGATGGTCAATATATGGTGTCTGGTTCCAATGATAAGACAGTAAGAATTTGGAATGCTCAAACAGGTGTGCAGGTTGGAGAGCCACTCAAAGGCCACACTGATTGGGTTATATCAGTGGCATATTCACCTGATGGTCAATACGTGGTGTCTGGCTCATATGATGGCACAATAAGAATTTGGAATGCTCAAGCAGGTGTCCAGGTTTGGGGAG
>KN834901.1:0-62434 GCA_000827265.1 Collybiopsis luxurians FD-317 M1
TACTGTCCGACAGAGGAAATGATTGCAGACTCTCTGACCAAGGCGCTGCCCAGTGCTAAGGCCAAACATTTTGCTGCAGGATTTGGACTTGGTCCAGTTTGAGGGGGAGTGTTGAATTATATGCTTACGCCCAACAGACGCTCATTCCTATACAAACATGGACACAAGTACGTTACCGCATAAACACATATACCTACCCGAGTACTTTCTGACTTGCTCCGTTCACTTCCCACAGTATATATATATGTTGATACCCTTACCCTGTTGCCTCAGACGCTTCGACTATCTCGTTCAGGCTCTGAGTCTCTGCCGTTTATTACAGATCCCCTGAGCCAACTTGAACGACCGAATACTTATTCAACAGCAGGTACGAGTTCGGATGCTTACAATCTCATTGTCATTTGTCAAAGCCAGTGCATTTTCCAAAGTAAAAAATGTACAATGTGGAATTAGTCAAAATGTAACAACAATACTGAGAGAAAGAAAAAGTAGAAGATGAATTGAGTGAGGAAAGCAAGAGAACAGATGATACAAAATAAGAACAGTATCAATTGGGAAGTTTCAGTCTTATCTGCACAATTCTCCATAGTTGCAATTGTTGTGCTCTGACAATTCATATTCTGACCAGCCCATAGACATTAAACCATTCTCAGGATGTTGAGCAAAGGATACTCAAATGCATTGAAAGGTTTGTGATAGGATAATTTGAATGGAAGTTGAGTCAGTGCTCAAGCTATACATGCCAAAGATGAGAGGATTTCGGAGGTGTGATAGGCCTAAGGTGCATAGCTGAGGTAGGGGGATAGGTTAGGGAAGATGGCTATGATAGGTCAATTGAGTGGTGAATCGAGATCAAATCCAACATAGATACCTTGATATTCATAGTGGAAGACTGTTCTACCAGCTGCAATGCGGTACACAGCAGTCTCAGCTTTCAGGCAAGAAACTTCCTGAAGTGGACCTGGCTTTTGAATTGGAGAACACAGCGACTTCTTTTGTAGAATGGAATCAGATCTCAATGCTACATTAATAAAGATGCACTGATCTCACTACCCAGTGTTATGGTAAACTTGGAGCTGATGCCACTAACCACCGCAGACAAATTAATGGAGTTCACTTTGAGAATTGGGTTGAGTTGGTAACTGGAATGGAGAGAAAGGTCAAGAAAACTAGTACCAAGGCTACAGCAGATATGTACTGTTTCCATAACCTAAACTACTTGTGGCTGCCTTTCAGCTGGAGCCATTGAGCACAGGTTTCACAGTCACATTGATTGTACACTCATTCAAATTGATTGTCTGCTACAATCAATTTGACCCTTTGAAACAGTCATATTGATGGAAAAAATTGACCATTAATATTTTTGTTTGTTCTTCTGCAATCAGATTCATATATATTCTTCTACCTATTACCTAGCTACTACATCAAATCTACCTTAAGTATATACTGCAATGAAGAGGAGACAGGTTGTACAACTTACCAAAGGTGAAGACTTGAAATGTTGTTTGATAAAGTATGGCAACAACCTAGATGAGAAGTCACAGGTGATACAATGAATACAACTCACACGGGACTCATTCTATGAACCAATTTAAGTATGTTCATGTCCTACATCGTAGCCGCATTCTGTGATCATATCTGTACAAAAAGTAGTGAGTTATGCAAAACTGTAAAGTGAGACATGCACTTGTTGTTTGAATGCCATGTTAACCAGTTGAAAAAATGTAAACAGAAGTCAAGAATGTATCAGAAATCATTGACGAGCACTGAAAATCTGACTCACCCAAAAGGACTAAAAAATGTCAGAGAAAATTGAGTACCTATTTCTCGAGGATTTCCTCAATGCAAGAGAACAACATACATCAGCTAAAGACAATGTCAGCAAGGGTAGATATAGCAAGGTGATCAGCAATAGATACTAACACAGAATGTCAGAGTACAGTTTGTTAGTGAGAAGTGGCCAGAACCATGTATGTCCCTCAATGATGGTAAGATTATATCTGTTGTTGGCAAGGGAGGCAATCTGACTATGTAAGTGCCAGAAAAAAGCAACAGCAACAACAGTGTGACCAGCGAGTTGCACCAGTCATGCAATCTAAGAGCTCACCAGGAGTAAGGATTTGACAAACTGTGTCAATTTAACGATAGGGAAAGACAGAGGAACAGAAGCAAGCTAGGAAGTAGAAGAGGTACCTGACAGCTGAGAATCATGTTGATGCTGTGTGTGAAAAAGGGAGAAATTTGCTGCCTTTCCTTGGTAACAGAAGAACATCCTACCGTGATATAAGCAAAGGCCAGAGGGTGGACATCTCTGCTGAAAAAGTAGCTGAGCAGGATCAGTAATGTGAATAAGAAAAGAGAAAAGGAGGTCAAATTTGTGGAGTGCGCACTGGGTGCAAAGGAAAAAGGAGGGTGAGAAGGGGCATTTGAAGAGAACAATGCAGCGGCAAAATTGTTTGATTGATTTGGGAGGGCTGCATACAACATCTGTAGGTTGAATGATCATTAGTTAAATGACAAACAATGAAAAAAAAAAAAAACACACACATTAAAACCTTCATTATAAACAAATCCTACCTAGTTTACCAATACTGGGAAGTGGCATGTCCTGGGAGATTGGATATCAGAAAAATAACAATATACCCTCAGCCATTCCAATCCCAGCAAATTGCGCAAAATGCCTCAAAAAGTCTAGGCCACTGAGTGTTTGGCAGGCTGATGTGAAGGTAGGGTGAAGCAACTTTTGGTAACTGGTAAATGTGAGCCTGAAACAACTAACTGCCCTGGGACTAGCTTGCTTAGACTGTAATGAACTTGACAGTGTAAAATGGTAGCTCAAACTACTAGCCTCTCGGTGGGTCTAGCTAGCTTAAACAGTATAACTTGGCTTGGACTTTGACTTTAGAACTTAAATCTAACCAACTAGTACAACTGGATTCACTGATACAGCTTGCACAGAGCTCTTAGAAAGTAAGTGTAAGGTAAACTTTTATATTTGGTAGTAGGTAAAGAGTGGGGGGGAGAAGGATTGATTGGTTAAGGCTAAAAATCCCCAAGTATTTATATTACAAGATTATATTACTTCCTATTTAAGCAATTTGACTCATAACAACTCCAATTGACTTTAGTTGACTCCACTTGAAATTTTCAAAAGCTTCATTAGCCTTTTATAGTATTCATGACTCATTTTGAGTCAAGTTAATTCATTTGGAGTCATTCTGACTCATTTTAATATGACCTGAGCTCTATGAGTAAGCAGAATAATCTTAATTCTCCTACCTTATCTTATCAGAGAGCTCTTTAGAGATCTTTACTCTCTAAAAATATTTCTAAATAATTATTTAATTATTTACCAGTAATTTCTTGAAATAGGAATGGCTCCTGACAATCGCTTACCAAAGTTCATCTTGCAAGTAAGTTCTGCAGTATCAAGAAGACCCTTTACCACCATACACCATTTTCCATATGTTCTATCTGTATTGATATTACATAAGCACCTAACCCTTTATTACCTACATTTCTCTATGTCGCCCTTGAGTGAAGGGTGGTGCACTCTTGGATTTTATTTTCTTTTATTTTCTGACACACTATCTCTGACTATTGAAGTAGTTGCACCATTTGCTTCAGTCTTTGTGCTGGCATAACTGCTTAAAAAGGGTGTGTAACATTGAGACTGACACACTGTGCAGTGGTAGCAAAGAGCATTAGTATCTGATCTTTGGAGAGGAACTTTTGCAATGAGAGATGCAGGCCTATTCTGAGTTAGAGGTGGCTCATTCTACTCAGCAAGAGTTAGAGATAGTTGGATTGAAGTCACACCTTAGACTTAAAAAGTGGCAAATTCTTCAAGATTTTCTGGATTTCAATCTACCCTACCCACTATTCCCTTGACTCCTTTACATTCCTCACACTCTTCCCAATCACCTTCTTCATTATCCTCTATTCATTTCAGAATGCCATCACCATTTATGCATGCTGGTCCCATACCAACTGAACTGATCACCAATATGGACAAAACAGATGTATGGGATTTAACCCATCCCAAGAAACCTTAGAACATTGGGTTCATAATAATTGGGAAGAGAATGTGGCAAACTCCATTTTGGATGCCATCCAAATGACTGTTCAGGGAATGATGCTGGGAGGATCTAATCCTGTTACATCTGCTTCTACATCCTCCATACCTCTGCAATCTTCTTCACCTCCTATTGACATGAGGAATTTTGCAATACCTCTGTCAGGGAAATCTTTGTTGAAGGAACTGCAAGTCTTCAACACTAAAAAAGATATGTTCAAAGAATGGCAAAGAAAGCTGTTTGTGTATATCAGAGATCCAAGGAACAGGATTGTGACAGATAATGAGTGTATCAATATTGTGCTCTCATATATTGAAGGACCCAAAGTTCAGGACTGGATACAGAATCTGCATGACATGTATTACAATAAGAATCAGGATATGTGGGGAATCACCTGGGCATGGTTCAAACAAGTGCTGAACAACCAGTTCTTGGATAGAGCTCAAGTTGATAAAGCACAGGAAGAATTTGAGAGAATCTGGCAAAGGGCAGGAGAGAAGGCCACAGATTTCTTTACTTGATTCAAGATTTGCATAAACACAGCACAAAGGATGAAACTTTTGTTGTGCAACAATTGGAGAGAATTGTGAATCCCAAGATCATAGATCAGATCTTTGGAAGTGACCAGACATTACCAGTAGGATATGAAGCATGGAAGAATGTGATCATAGCAATTGATGAGATGTGGGAAAGAAGGAGAGAATTGCAGAAGGCCTGGGGCTCTTCATGGAACAATTGGTTTTTGGGAAAATTGGTATCCTCAGCACAAGTACCTCAACAGATGGCTCCAGTAACTCAACAATTGATACCTGTCACAGATCAACAAGGTGGTTCTGGCATGACTTTTGGAGGCACTGGTCATCTCATGGATTTGGACAAGGCTCACTCTGAAGGACAATGCTTCCGCTGTGGTGAAAAAGGCCATTTAGTGCACAATTGTCCTAAACCTTGCCAGACCATTATCTGATCTTTGGAAGTGAAACCAGAATCTAATGACAGGGGAATGAATAGCTTGACTGTTGATAAGCTGATTTTTCGGCCACAGCTAAAAATGTGACAAAACACTAGATCCTGTGTTTTGTTAACACAATTAAGAGGTGTCAAAGGACTGTAGTGAGCCCAAGCTGTCAGTCAAATCTGGAGGAGACCTATTGTATTTATAAGGGTAGCTGAACAATGGTACATGTTCAGGGTACCTTGTGAGGCGCCTATGCTCTAAGTCCTGAGTGCGCTATGAGGAACTTCAACAACTGCTTGGATCACAGCTGATGAAGTTCAATCAAGCTTGTAGAACATGAGATGGCCTAGGTCAACAAAGGACTTTATTCAGAAGGGGAAACTTTGCACATGTGTTTTCTTTTAGTCTAACCATTTGGTGGAAAATCTACGAACCTTACAGTTTGGCGACTCTGGTCAGGTGGAAGAAATGATGGTCATGTGGATATCACAATGCATCTCGACGAGTCTTGAAAAGCTGATGCAACATGGTTCAGTGAACATGAGGCTAAACTCAATGACTGGAGGTCTAGGCATCCTTGGCAATACTATTATTAGTAGCAAGAGCATGGAATGAAATGAAAAGATGAGCCGGCCAGGAAGAAAGGAAATAATTTCATTGGCTAGCAGATGAAAGAAAAGTTGTGACTCAACAAATCCTTGATAAGAATCCAAGATGACTCAAGTCAGCGAACAATTCTGAAAAGCTGATAGGCTACAAGGTGGCTGCAGACCAGGCAGAAGTAGATTAAGACTTTAGCCTGCAGCTGATTGATAAATTGACAAGCCAAAAAGGGTAACTTGTCAAAAGGAAAAGAATGAAAATGACTTATTCTATGAGATAAATTAAATCTATTGATGAATGTGGAAATACTTGGGTCAGACAAATATTAAGTAATATTGTAGATATTATTATTTGTGTCAGTATAAAAGGTGTAACTGTATGTAGAAGAAAATCTCAGTTTTGGATACGAGCCTATCTCAATTTGCTAGAGTGGCAAGATTATCAATGGGGTTAAAGTGTCTTAGCTGTTAATAGCTATAATCACTCACATTGACCACTGGACTCAGTTGAATAGGAATTTCCATTTGAAACTCCCAGAAACTAGACTGCAAAGTCATTGACATATCTTGAGGATAGGGACTGGATATAGGGTGAACCTCATATGGACCTCACCTCCCCAGCATATACTGCCCAGGCTCTAGTCTACAAATGCATAGGTTAAACAGTCAGTGACTTGTATAAGCTTTGGCAAAGACAGTCTGAATATGCTAAGCCCACTTGAAACAAAGTAGAGTGTGTAAAAAGCCTGCAAGGTGACCTGCAGATTGTGCTGTATAAGCATTGTTGGTGGTTCTTGCTCAATGAAGGGACCAAAAGGACCTGCAGATTGTGCCATATAAACTTCCTTATTCCAAGTGACCTTAGGAACATGCCTAATAAGCTTGAAGACAAGTGAATTCCAGTATAGCTGGCTAAGCTTGTGGTGTTCAGTTGCTTCAATGACACTGACTGAGCAAGACTGGTAGTCAAGCTTGTTGACCTTTACACCCCCCCCCCCCCACTTCCGTTTCTTCTGTATTCATTGTGTTCGGCAATGTTGACCAATGAAGTCTACATAACCCTTTTTCTTTCTCTTTGACTGTGTTCCACTATTCAATTATATGCAAGGGAACCTTTGACAACCTCCTTACTCACATACTATACCTTTCAGTCTGATCTGATTGGGTTAGAAGTGGATTCTTTGCAAGTTCATTACTAGCTCAGATCTCACTTATTACCGTCTTGACAACAACAGGTCAAAATGGAAATTCCAATATCCAAATTCCCAAAAGAACTTTTTTGTCCTTTACCAGAATCACTAACAGAACCAATATCAACTTCAATAGCAACAGAAAATATAGTCATTAGGTTTGCACAAAATGGAATTTGTGCCTTAGAGAGGGGGTCATGTTATGAAATCATTTTCTTTTCTTTTCTTTACCATTGTATCAGTTCTACCATTGATCTGGATACTATGATCTAATGATCAGATCATTTATTACTTACAATGAGATTACAATAAGGAATATGTATGTTCTTTGATTGGAGATCATTTCATATTATTTATAGCACTTACATTGTTTTACCCTTGATAATAAGCGTATAATATTTATTATTCTAGAACAGTATAAATACTTGTAGTTTTAGTAGGTTTATTCTTTAGCTTCAATCTTGTCTTTCCTCCTGTATTCTCTACTCACTACACTCTATATACTTTGTTTCTTGATTCTTGACATGACACCTAGTGACTCCAGCATTTTACTGAGGGCCTTTGTTGCTATATCTCAGTAGCTGAGTTTACAGTTGCTGACAATAGCCAGCCAAGCCAAGCATTGGGTGCACTAGTCCAGAGATTGGCAGGGTAGGCAATGGAAAAGGAGTGTCACTCAGAAATATTACAGTCAATTAACAAGAAATTCAAAGGATCTGACAGGCAAATGAATTTTATGGAGAGGCATTGACAACATCGATGTAGAAAAGGTCATGCAAGTAACTGAAGTCACAAAAAGTGACAGATCCAAATATGGGGAAAAAAAGGGGAGTATAAAAGGCAAGTATGAAACTGTGGGAAAATGGACAAACCATCCATAAGGATGATTCTCCATTTCATTCCGAACTTGTAAAAAGCAGAAATAGCCTGCAACATTGTGCGTGAGATAGACAATATCTCCTTTGACATGGCGGTAAATAATCTTGTAGGTTGTTCAGGCCCTCTTCATTTTGCAGGTTGTTGTGTGGCCTTACCAAGCTATATTCAGAAAAATGGTTTGGGAATCTCCCTCATCACTGAGCTAGCAGCCACAAGCAAAGGAATGCCAGTAAAGATTGAGGCAATAAAATCAATGGGCCCCATCAGTTTTCTTGGTGAGCTCTACTGATAGTGTACATCTTAGCTTTTCCTTTAAGTTAATACCTTGAATCAGCTGCACCAGATACAGTAAGTAGGTCAATAGTCTTGTGTTTCTTCTACCAATCCCTAGCAGACAATGTCTGCCCTTCACTCATTTTTATTCTGTATGTGTCTGCACCTCAACAAGCTCAGAGAAAAGGCCAAGAAGAAGTGGATTGCATTGTCGGTAAAGATCGACTGCCTACATTTGAAGATCGTCATTCTTTGCCTTATGTTGAAGCTATCTATCTCGAGGTCATGAGATTACACCCTCCCATTCCTTTGGGTAAATTCATTTGAATTGTGGAACTTACTGTAGACTCAACCAATGAAAAGGCTTATCACATACCTCAATTGAAGATGATATTTACCGCGGTTATCATATTCCCAAAGATACATATTTGTCTTAGGAGATTCTTGATGCCCGATTTTTGATAATGAATTATTGAATAGATTGTGAGGTCATTCCCGAAATCTGGTACGTGTTAATGTTCTACAATGCGCTTCTGCTCGTCTCGCTAAACAACTGTTCAATCTCCCCAAGGGCCATGGACCGTGACCCGGACGTGTGTTATGATCCAGACAAGTTCATTCCCGAACGCTTCATTGATTCGAAGGGGCCTTTTGGGAGCATAAATGATATTTAGTGCGTATGGATTTGGACGAAAGTCCGGTGCCTCGCCAAGCCGTGGTACTAATCTCCGAGCACATATCTTATAATTCAGGGTCTGTGTGGGTCGGTACATGGCTGAAAACAGTGTCTGGCTTGCAATTGTTTCTGTTTTGGCTACAATCACTTTGAATAAAGCAATAGATGAAAACGGCAATAAAATTGATATACCTGAAGAATTCACCAATGCCTTTTTCTAGCGAGGTTTAAAGGTCATCATCAATTTTGTGCACTTTTTAAGTTATCATTCTAGTCATCCCAAACCCTACTGATCATCCATCGTTCCACGCTCTCCTTTTGCGAGGGAATTGATTCTGGCCGCAATGTCAGCAAAAGAGTGAAACCACTTTCTTTCAAGAAGTCATAAGCGCAATCGTCGAGAAGATAGTGCTGATATTCCTTGTGTGAATGCGCTGTCGGCTTAGCCGTAGGAACGGGGTATTGGATAATTTGTATTCTACTTTGTGTATGTACCACGTAATTTTCCTTCCCTCCTTGCTACTTACTTCCAGCTATTCCAAATGCGGGACCCCCGCTGCGTAATATCTCTATCTATAGTTCAAACTTAGACTGGTCAAAGGATTCTCGGCGGCGGCTACACGAATACCGAATTCACCTGCAGCTGTTTCCCTGTTGACATGTAATAAGTTTTCCATATCAATACTGGTCAGTTTGGACGCTTCTTCATGACATTGACAAACCTTAAGTCATGATCGGCTGACCTGGTCACCGAGAGCTCAGTTCTTAGAGCCTGTCTTTGCTTTTGCAGACACAAAATCTCTGCAAAATCTCTATAATCACTTGTTCTTTGTAAATACCTGCCAGTTGTTGATAGCGATGCCTGCTCCTGGATCTTGATATGGTTTTCAATCTAATCAACCTTATACTGCCAAGATGATAGATCGTTGCCATTTAACATGAGTAATAAATTCGTCCCTACTTTTTTGCTGCTTCTACGACTCATTATCATGGACACTGTCAGCTCAACTTCCGTGTCAAATTTATTTATGTACTCCCTGGAGCATATAAAAAGGCCCCTCCTCATTGTCACTACTCGCACTACCATGCTGCATGAGCTTGGTGCATCAGTATCAATCTCCCTGGGAGTAGTTGCTGCCGTTCTAGCCTTCAGCTACTTTGTAAAATTCTCTTCGCCTCGCCATAATGACTCTGCGCTGCCTTATCCCCCGGGACCAAGTGTCGCCGCCGGCAACATGCCAGTATACGACTCTTGGGTTCAATATCAAAAGTGGGGAAAGGAATATGGTTAGTGATATCTGATTCAACACCTTGAGGACGCTGGCACTGATCACATAATTTAATGCTGCAGGTGAACTTGTCTATATTCGCAAAAGCAACACCTTGATTCTCAACCACTCTCATATTGCTATTGACTTATTGGAAAGGCATGCTCGTATCTACCCGGATCGACCGGGAACTCCAATGTTGGATTTGTGAGTGTTTCACTGCTAATGATTTCTTTTCTAATTACCCTTCAAAAATTTAGATTTGGGGCTTCATCTATTCTCTCAGTAATGGTAAGTGGCTCGGCTTATCACTGGATATCTTGAATTGACAAATGCCTTTAGAGATATTCTCCTAAATGGCGGTTTCATAGAAAGCTTTTTCAACAGAATTTCCGTCAGGCAGCTGTACCTCGTTTCTTTCCAGTGCAATACCGCACAACCCACGATTTTCTGTATAATTTAATCACCACCCCTGAAAGCTTCATGCGGCATACTATGGCGTACGTTCGAATGATACACATGCGTTCAGCGCCACTGACATAATTTGCACTAGCCTGTCTCAACAACTTGTTTATTCTTCTCTTTACGGACTTGATATTACTCCCGAACATCCACTTGCACGCAAAGCCGTCGAGGCAGTCCATTTGATGGTACCGGCCCTCGTACCTGGCATTTTCCCTCTTCCTGAACGGTTTCCATGGCTACTGTATATGCCCTCTTGGTTCCCTGGCTGTGGTTTCAAAAAAATGGCAGAGAAAGCCCGTAGGAATGTGCGTGAAGTGGATACCATACCTTTTGATATTGCGGTACATAATTTTGTGAGTTGCCCAGCTCCCTTCATTTTGCAGATTCAAGTTGTATGGCCTTACTAAACTGTATTCAGAAAAATGGTTTGGGCACCTCCCTCATTGCTGAGTTAGCAGCACAAAGTGAAGGAATACCGGAAAAGATTGAAGCAATAAAGCAGATGGGCACTGTCAGTTTTCTTGGTGAGATTTACCATGCATCTCGGCTCCTTCTTTGACTTGATACCTTCTATCAGCTGCGGCAGATACGGTAAAAAACTCGCCAGTTTCTTGTGATGTTTTTCTAATCAGTTGACAGACAATGTCTTCTATCAGCTCATTTCTACAATGCATGTGTCTTAACCCTGAAGTACAGAGGAAAGGCCAGGAAGAATTGGATAGGGTTGTTGGTAGAGATCGACTGCCTACACTCGAAGATCGTCATCTTTTGCCATATGTTGAAGCTATATATCAAGAAGTTATGAGATTAAACCCTCCTCTTCCTTTGGGTAGGCTTTTCTTGGCCTGTGGAATGTGGAATCCGTTGAAAGCTTGGCCAATTATCAGGTGTCTCGCATGTCTCAATTGAAGATGATACCTACCGCGATTATTTTATTCCCAAAGGTTCTATCTCCCCCAATTGCGTGATTGATCTCATTTCAATTTTTGTATAGGCTGTGAAGTTATTGCCAATATCTGGTATGTTTATTTTTTGTGTCTTACTGAATAATTCCCCATTTGTGCAAGGGCTATGAACCGAGACCCAGATGTATATTATGAACCGGACAAATTCATTCCTGAACGCTATCTTGAATCCAAGAAAGGTCCTTTTAGACGCATAAATGATATTCATGCATTTGGATTTGGACGAAGGTTCGATGAATTATCAGGCTATATTATCCTCAGCTTACAGCCTCTATCTAGAGTCTGTCCAGGTCGCTACATGGCCGAAAATACTGTCTGGCTTGCCATTGCTTCTGTTTTGGCTACGGTTACTCTGGGTAAGGCGAAAGACGAAAAAGGAAATGAAATTGACATTCCTGGAGATTTTACCAACGCCGTTCTACGGTGAGCTTGAGAGCAACTATTGTCCGTTGTGTCATTTCTAAATTGTTGTCCAAGTCATCCCAAGCCCTATCAATGCTCTATTGTTCCCCGTACTCCTCTTGCAAGGGAATTGATATTGGCAGCAGTGTCAGCGAAGGAGTGAAACCCCTTCCTTTCTTCCTTGAAGACATGCAATCTCTATGAATTACGAATCACTTCATAGAATGTATCAACATAAAGCACATTATCTTCCAAAAATCTTGTTGGATGTCCAAGTGACAACAAGCTGTAAATAATTTCAAACCAGATGCATTTATTACAACTTGGAAGCAAAAAAAATAAATTATTGTCATTAGTAGCATTGCAGATTTTGTCACTATGGTCAGGAAGACATACAGCAGAAAATGGCATAGCAGGAGCTGAACACAGATATCAAAATGTAAACCCAAGAAACACTGTTACACTATCAACCTCAATGAAACCCTTCAGCTCTGAACGCGGCAATAAGCTCTTCATGCGATCCAGAGTGGTTTGGTCAACTGGACCGTGACTTTTAGAGTAGCCATATGAGCCGTCGCGCCTCGTACATCGGAAGCACACGCGTTTCAATAATCCCAGCCTGTGTCTCTTCACCAATGCAGCATCCAAGCTGACCCAATCTTTCAGATGGTGAGCTGGATCGATACCACCTCTAGTAGGGCTAAAATCTATACAAATATCATGCATGGGAGCAGGAAGTTCAAGGATGTTGACTAGAAAGTAGGCCATGTCGCCAGACTGGTAGCATGTAATGACAAGCCAGAAGAATTTCATACTCCTGACTGCGGTAATAATTCCTGTTTAAAAGACCATCGTGAGTAAAGGTACATTCATTTCTCGACTTGCCTGGTATAGCTACGGATGCCCCATTTCCTATATCCAGGGCAAAATGTGTATTAGGTTGAAGAGCTTTCCAAAAGGAATCAAAACATTCAGGCATACATAACGCCAAGTCAACGAAAGCATCCCGTTGTGCTGGGCATTCAGAGGATGTCTTGAATCCGTTTCCGATAGCATGAAGCATGCCTTGGCTTGAGCCCCTTAAGGTTAGGACTTCCAGTGTGCTAGGAAGAGTAAGAATTCGTTCAGGATCGGCAATGAAAACAGTGTCGAGCGCAAGGAGTTTCAAGCCATTTAGCGACCCGGGCATTCGACAAAAAGATTGGAACTCTTCGTCGAGGGCGAGGGGCGCACCGAGCACCTGCAATTGCTTAAGTTTACCACCCAAATGAGATTCTGCTACTTTCCGGTAAAGTACACTGCTCGGATAGCGGATCGTTAAGGATTTGAGCGATGGCAAGTTTTGCAGAACAAATGCAATGACGGTGTACTACGGTAGGTCATCGTAATAAATGAGCTTTTGAACGAACTTTCCGAGGATTGTTGTTTGTGGACCGCGCAGAAGTTCAACGAATAGGTTTGCCAGTGGGCAAGAAGTGGAAGAAATTTTAATTAATCTAATCGTTCTAAAGATGAGGGACTGGGATAACGATGCAAAATCCCAGCAGACAAGCGAAGTAGTCCGAAGAGAAGGCAGGTCATCGGTCAGATTTTCGATGATAAGAGCAAATATTTCATTTGAAAATCGACATTCTCTCCTACCTTCCATGGGTTGTAGATTCGCTTAAACTTGAGCGGAATCGTGGTAATCTTTGAAAGAGTAGTTTGGGCGCTAGCCGGCGCCTACTTTACTTTTTGTGGAGTAGCGACGTTCGCTATCGTAAGTAAAAATCGCTCCTGGCGCGTATTCAGTCGTTCATCGACATGTAGAAGTCAGGGTATTGTCCTCTCAGGAAAACTGCCGACCTTCATTATTATCGCAGATTAAAATTGACTGTGACAAGGGCGTAGCAATGTCGGATACAGATATCAAAACGTAGGCTCGAAAAACACCGTGGCACTATTGACCTCAACAAATCCCCTCTGCTTCGAATACGGTAACAAGTTCTCCAGACGACTAAGAATACCTCGGTCAACAGGTCCGTCCAGAGAGGCGAATGAGCCGCTGCAGCCATACGAGCCGTCGCGCCTCGTACACCTAAAGCATACACGCTCCAAACATCCCATCTCAAACCTCTCCACCAACGCAGCATCCAACTCGACCCAATATCTCAAACTTTGCGCCAAATCAGGGGCATAAGCAATAGCCGTACTGCTGAAATCTATACAAATTTCATGTATAGAATGCGGAAGGTGAGGTACAAGCTGGGCGAATAACCTCGCATTGAAATGGGATTGGCCGCACGGGAGGACGAGCCCTTCCGCTTTAATGCCTTTAGTAGCAGAGGCAATTTCTAGTTAGCATTCGCCGTGAGTAGATCTAAAGACTGATATACGCTTTTTCTCAAAACTTGCCTAATCCATCATAGACAGCACAGAATCCGACGTCTAGAATGATTTGGGTATCAGAGTTTAGAGCTTTCCAAAAGGCTTCACAGTTCCCAGCCGCCCCCACACACGTCTTATCATCAATGAAAAAGGTCTGAAGTGCTGGGGGATTAGGCGACGCCTTCATCCCGTGTCCTATGATATTGAATGTGGCTTCACTGATGTACGCCAAAGCTAAAATTTCCAGCGAGCTAGGAAGGAAAAGAGTCCATTCGGTATCAAGGATTTCTACGCCAGTGAGAGCAAGATATTTCAAACTTTTCAGAGAATACAGCATATTCTGAAAAAGCTCGGAAGCTTGGCGCGTACGGAGCATGACTCGGGAGAGCTGAAGTTCCTGTAGTTTCGCTCCCAAGTGGGCTCCGATGACTGTCCAATAAAGTTCAACGTAATGCGGACAGATCATCCTGAATGAAACGAGCGACGTCAAGTTTTGCAAAATAAATGACGTTGTAGCGATGTCTTGTGCATCACTAGGAGCATACAGAGTGAGCTTTTGAACGAGCTTCCCGAGGGATACTGTCTGTGGATCGCGAAGAAGGCTAAGAAAGCGATCCCCCTTGGAGGAAGGGAGGACTAAGTCAATCGTTCGGAAGATGAAGGACTGGGATAGTGACGCCAGGTCCCGGCAGACTATAGAGGTATTTCGAAGTGAAACAACATCTTCGGCCAGATTTTCCATGATGAGAACAAAAATCTCGTTCGAAAATCGACGTTCCTTTCCGTCTTCCATGGGCGAATACCTAGCAGAAAGCGGGTGGGATTAATATCCGAAATGGGGCACCTATAGGCAGTGTGTTTACCTAGCTTTTGGTACGAGTGTAACAGTGGCTAAGGGTTAGAGACTCGCTGAATCCGGGGGGTCGTGGTGGAAACTGGAGAAGCGTGTTTCGGGCGCTCACGCTGTAAAGTCGGAAGGAAGGAAGTGCATCACACGGCATGTTCCCTAGGCAGAGAGAAACGCCGGCTCGGCGTCTGGTAATGTTCACACTAAGGTAGGCCTATCATCCTGTAGAAGAACCCCCTTTTGAGAAAAAAATCCGTTCGTCAATGGTGAAATTTACGCGTCCGTTCCATATGCACCAACCTCAAGGAGTCAAGATATTGTCTCCAAGAAAACTGTCTGTGACAAGAGGGCGCTGTTTGCGTATAGAACAGAAGGTTAATGAATCAATTGGTGGATGTTTTCCGGGGCGAAATAAAGTCTTTGGTCTCGACTCAGGCCGGGGTGCTGGGACAGTGAGGGCAGACTAGAAAAGTATTTTGGACTCTGATATACAGTCTCGATGGGAGCAAAAATTCGTTCCAACTTTAACCTTCCTTCTTGTACTGCATGTTCGAAGACCTGAGGGCACAAACCAGTCTATGAGAGCGGAGAGATCGTGATGGAAACTGGAGAAGGGTTAGTGTGGGCGCTAGCACCGTGAATTTATTCGCAGACAGTCAGCCTTATCGATCCGTAATCTTCATACTTGAATTGACTATACATTCTTCTGTGCTTAATCTATAGAATACAAGACCCTCAAGGTCGAAAGATATGTAGTCTGTTATCCCAAGAACAGCTCGCCAGCAGACCCTCTTCGTACAACGACCACGCGCACCCAACAACGAATTCCGTATGTGCATCATGTATATATCGTAACACAGGCTGAGGGCCCATCGGCATCGTACTCCAGCTAAATAAAGCAATACTATGAGCACTCTGTAAGCAATCGACATCTGGAAAAAAAACCCACATTCTACACGTCATATCATAACTCGCCGTGGCCAAAACATCCGCCTTATGAGGATTCCACTGTACCTTCCTAACCGCATACTCGTGTCCAGGTAGACTCGCCTCGCAAACGCCTCCCACTTGCGAATCACCCATCTTGACCATCCGACAGTCCCATACTTTGACCATACGATCCACGGTCCCGCTCGCGAGGACGAACGGACGGTACTTGTTCCAGTCAATGGTTAGGACTTCGCTGGTGGAAGCAGGGACAGTGAGTACAGCCGCGGAAAGAGGATTAGTGAAAGTATTCGTTCCCGGACCCGTTGCGTACGCGGGGGAACGGAGATCGAATATTTTGATTGTGCCGTCGGTAGAACATGTTGAGATGAGATCTGGCTGGTGCGGGGAAAAGAGGGCTTGGTAGGTGCAGGCCTGGTGGGCTTGCAATGTTAGAACAGATCGTGGTCGGTCTGGTTTCCACTGTAAGGGTATGAGGATAAGTTACGGAGGGTAGAACCTAATGGGGGACCTACGACTTTAACTGAGCCATCCCAACATGAAGATATAAAGGTATCTTTTTGGATATTGGACCAGTCTACGGAGAATACTTCTCTTGTATGTTCTTGCCAGGCTCCGATGGCAAGATTCTATGACTTTGTGAGGTCAAAGAGACTAGGGAATCTGATCCAAAGATGCTCACATCGAGCATTATATCCCACAGCCGGATAGAACCATCTCCGGACGCTGTTACAATGTGATTTTCGTGAGCTTCAGACCAGGCAAGATCGTATAAGCCATCCTGCGATTCGAAACTGTGTGGATATCAGTATTTTCTCAGTAAGGTGAAAGAAGAGCGACAATTTATCGAGGTTGATGGCTGGAAGACCTGATGGACCTGGAACAAGGGAAACGATGTGCAGACGACCATTTCCGACGAGACCAAAGTTGGCTGATGATGCGAGAGCTAGTCTAGTATTGTAAAATGGGGACCAAGCGAGGCCATAATGAGCGAATCCTGGAGTTTGTAGGGCAGCGGGCGGGTTCATTGTAAAGAATCAACCGGCTTTCTTTTCTACATTCACATGCGAGTATCTGTACCCCATATTCCCCAGTCCGTCCTCGCTCTAAACTCGCCAGTAAACAGAGTATCGACCGCAGAAGCTATAGACCGCGTTTCCTCGTTTCTTGCTCCAGGAAATGTTACATTGATTACAGGTGCAGGGGTCAGCGTAGACTCGGGTATCAGATCCTACAGGGGAGCCGATGGGCGGTATATTAATCCAAATTATAAACCCATTTTCTATCATGAACTCACCAGCGAGGACGAGCAAGGCCAAGCCTTCAGGTGTGTTGAGCTCAGTTGTCTTAAAGGTGTGTTCCAGCTTGACGAACAGTTTAGACGGCGATATTGGTTACGGTCATATTTGGGGTACCCTTCCGTTCGAGATTCACTTCCAAATACAACCCATTTCGCTCTAGCTGCTCTACAATACTCTGGTGTAATTCCCCGTATCATAACTCAGGTCCGTAGCCATTCCTTGACCTTCTTTGCATTCTCTGAGATCCTCCTTCAGAACGTTGACGGATTGCACCACAAAGCTTTGGCAGTCACTGACCCCAGTCCAACCTTTGTCCAAGACTCTATCCTTGAACTGCACGGCACTTTACATGTCAGCTCCCATTCGCACCTGCCCTCATTTGGTCTTTGATTGACATTCCCTGTCCCCGCCTGCTTCCTACCAGCGCGTACGATGCAAACATGGTCATATAACGGATAGATCTGTCTTCCAAGACTGGTTGGCATCTGCCAATCCCAAGTGGAAGCAATTTGCGGATGCAGCTGAGCAAGAGCTTCGGACAAATCCTGACGGAGACGCAAGTTCCACACTTTCCTCCCCTTGAAATTCCCCGTTAAAGTTTCTGCTTTTCTTCAGGTTGCCATCGAACATTTGGGTGTTTCTTACAACGAATTCGTCATTCCGGAATGTCCCATTTGTTTACAAGAGAATAGACATATCAATATGGCAAGTGCATTCCAACCGTTTCTCATTCCTCATTTAAGGCTTGTTCTTCGTGCAGCACAAACCAGACTTGGTTTTCTTTGGAGAGAGCATCCACCAGTCTGTCAAGAACCGTTCGTACGTGCCATAGTTTCAGTACTCTTTGCTCCTTTGCTCACCCATCTCGGTCGTAGATACTTAGACGTAGAAAGAAGCGATAGACTGCTTCTCATAGGAACAACATTATCCACGTTCTCTGCATTTAGGTGCGGTAATCTCACTTCCAGTTCAACATGTCGTACCAAACTGACTACGACCTCCACGCCGCTTCCAGATTATTAAAACACGCCCTTCAACTGCAAAAACCTACTTTACTCATCAATGTCGGCCCTTCTCGTGCAGACGGTATTCCAGGTGTAGAAAAATTAGATGTACCATCGGGAGATATTATGCGTCAGGTTGCGCGGAATGTAATGTGAGTTTGGTTTTCTTTTCACTTGGTGTTTTCCTGTCTCATTGGTCTTGTTCTGTTCAGTGGAAATCGAAGTATAATGGACGATTTAATAGAGGAAATGTTGTCCAGTGGAATTCGGAAGCCACCGGTGCCGGACGCATGAAAACAATGTCCTATAGAATTATCGAAGCGCTCAACTTACAATGTAAATATTCAACTGTAACACCCAACAAAACACTGTTATTATTACCTGCCTAATTAATTAGAATGCTATGCAACAACACGCGTACGAGAAGAAGTTACGTTTAAGTATCGGAAAAGTAAGAGTCAGCGGGAGTCCGACGGAGCTGGTACACGAGAAAGCACATAAAGTATCAATGCGGATGCAGGATGCGATGCGATAAGGATAACATTGGAGGACCATTATATTTAGTTCTATGAGTGCGCTGAGATGGATAGGGTAACCTGTACTTGGATGCGATGCTTTCGAAAGACGAGACGAGACAGAGGGACGGAAAGAAAACAAGTCGTGGATCTGATTCTGATTGGAGTTCAGGTAACACGGGACGGTAAGATATAGAGAGACGGCGGGGCGACGTTCAATGCCGTCAAGTTTTCCTAGGAAGCTTGTGGTGGACCTGCAGCTCCCGACGGTGACTCCTGAGGCTGCGCCGTAGAACGAGGGGGTCCAGACCGCAGAATCCTCTCATTTAAATCAACCCTCAACAAAGGATGATGATCATCGTCATCATGAGCCTTGACCCCAACCCCAGCGCCAGCAACAATACTCCCGCCATCATCCAGGTCCAGGTCCGGATCTGAGAAATCTGCCATGCGAAGTTGAGACCAGTCCCACGCGCGCCAGTTGTCGCTGTACATATCATCGAAAGACGAAGAAGAATCAGAAGAGCCAGTACTAGTACGGTCGGGAGCTGGGAAGACGGGTGGAAGGCGGATTTGAATTCCGTGAGCGCGAGCAAAGTATTGTTCGGTTAGTACGTCGCGCTTTCGAGAGGCAGAGATCGGAATGGAGATAGGACGAGGGGGGGCGGGTTCGGACTCGTCGGCACTGTAGAGGTCGAGGTCGTCTTCATTGTCCGACGTTAGAGGGGGGGTGCTGATGGGGGTGAGAGAAGAGATGGAAGATGAGACGGAGGAGGCTCGCTGAGATGAAAAAGCACCGAGTCAGTGATCCACCCTTTTGAGACAGAGTTTCCACACCTTTGGTTTCCCGGTGGGCTTTGGTTTAGCTTGAGGAGCTTTGCGTCTACGTGGCGCTCTGTGTATTTGGATCAGTCTGGGCGGTTTATTCAAGGTAGACGAAGATCGATTATGGTCTTTGATTTTGTCGGTCTTTAAGCAACGCGCCTTGTGCTTGTTCCAATGATGATTGTCGAACAGGCTCTTGGTAGACAGTCGGACGCGATGCCCACAGCTCAGGCACTTTACAGAATGAATAGACACGTCTGCAGTCCAAGGGTCGTCCTCCAGTTTTTTCTTCCTGGTCGCTGCAGCGCCTGGCAAAATTTGAGCGGGGTCACTGGGGGAAGTGAGAAGTTGGGTTGAGAGGAGGGGCAAACAATCGCAGATGCATTTTACCTCATCATGAGTATCTTAGAGGTGGAGGGACCAGCGCTGAGTATTTTCTCGAGTTAGCTTCGGGGATGAATGGGGACCATGCGATACTTACATCGGGACCAGGTGGTCAGCCTCGCTGGAATCGAACTAATGAAAACTTCAGTGCATGAATGACCGAGAATACCGTTCAGCGAGCCGAGCGACACGTACTTTCGAGTTCTGCATCGAAAATGGCTCGGTGTTGCTAATGAGGGGCACAGAAGTATGCGATAGAAGGGAATTCACAGAAACGCGACGGAATATAGAGATTTTATAGCGTAGTTAACAGTTCATAAAAGTATCTCGTGGGGAGAGTGGAGGGGGGGGCAAAAGAACAAGAGGGACGCCTTGAAGAATGTGGTCAGGGTGAAAGGAGGAAGTGGCGAATTAACTACATGCATGCCTCCGCAGTTTGCCGCTACTTTTCCCGACATGAGGACCACAAAAGGGCAATTGTATTTTGTATTACAATAGATACCAATAAGGAACGAATACAAGTATATCGGGTTTTAAAGATAGAAACGTAGATGAAACCGGGTGGGGGATATAATATAGTGGCAAGGGAGAATCAAGCGGAGGTAGACGTAGTGGAAGGAATATCTGACACCGGCGCGCCCTTGCTCATGCTCTCTCTAAAACCACGCACAAATGACTTGAACGGCATAACGAACCATCCCAATACCGAAGGCGGTTCCTTGTCGGGAGCGACATATTCCTCGGTACGGGGCCGAACCTGCGGCCTAGCATCAGGATCACCTTTGGGTAGTTCGACTTCCGTATCTTCGAGGCGGCGCTTGACACCTTTTGGTGCAGGTGCCTCTGGGGCCACAACCGTTGACGAGGACCCAACGGACGAAGGGGAGCGCGTGGGAAACGGTACACTCCCGGCCTTGGATCTGCGGGTTGCCATTAAGTCAGCTCATCTGAATTGTGACGAGAAGTAAAACAGAGCCTCAACCGGTCACATCCCGCTTTATGTTCATTCCACAGCGTAAGATTGTAGTCCACATCTTTCGTCAATTCAACTGTGATGTTGCAGGTGGCGCACACGACCGTATTTGTGCTAAATGACTTGACCTGTTCATCATTGACAAGCTGTAGTTTGCGCGCAGCTGTGGCTACTCGAGAGCTGGGACTGGAGAAGCGTGAGGAGCGAGGAGACAGCGGACTAGAATTTTAACGCACATTGGAGCATTGCATGATCTATTGTGCTGCTTCCAATTAGAAAGATCGTACGCGGTTGTGTTGTTCAGACGAATCCATTTGGTACAGTTCTTGCAAAGCACTTGCTCTGGTTCGACCTCTTGAATATTCGGGTCGGCAAGGAGAATACCTTTTCTCTCTTCTTCAGTCAAGCGAGTGCGGGGGGTAGCAGCAGATCCTCCGTCGGTTGCCTCGGGACTAGCTTGATGCCTGCAAAGACGATGAACTATGAAAAGAGCTCCGATATCTAATACACGCACTCTACGGCAGGCTTGAGATCACACTTGGCGCGATGCTTCTCCCAGGGTCGGACGTTATAGGTTGTCTGCTTGCCCAGTGACACATATTTCTGACATCTTGTACATTTGACCCGGTTAGGCTCGAGTGAACCGCATTCTGGCTGATTCTTGAAATACTCGATGCGTTCCTCTTCTGTGCGGCGTACACGATTGCTGTTGGTCATGACAGAATCGGCAACAGAAGCGCCGTCATCGAAGTCGGATTCAGAGGGGGCGATTTGGCTACAGAAAAAAATTATCACATTGCTGTAAGTATGAGTACAGCACAAGACGAACAGTTGGGAGATAGAAGACTTGGGTTTGTGTCCACGAATGGACACAGGCTTCTTGGAGGATGGAGGAGTTGAGGTGGCAGTTGATTGGATGTTCTTGAGGGACGCTACGGAAGATGAACCGCGAACATGACCTTTCTTGCTCTTGACAGATACATTGTCCGGAACATCAGACTCGACTCGGGGGCGTTTGGCGGAGCTAGATTAGATGATAAATCGAGGCTCGTGTCTCAATTTATGCCAGCTTACCGCGACGCGACTGGAGTCGTACTTTCCGGGGGCTGTATTCAAACTTGAGCGAAGACCTATATATACAGATAGCAGCTACTAACGCTCATGTCTGTAAGCTTCTTCGACGTGTTTGGCGACTTGCTGACCCGTTTCGCAGCTTGCTCGCCGTCACTGTGGCCGCTTTCTGAGTTTTGAGCAGATCTGTTTCTAAGCGAGTTCAGCGAGCGCAATGAGTCTTCAAGACAAATGTACACGTACTCTGCATCCATAGATTCTTCTCTTCTTCTCTGTAACCGAAACACCCTTGGTCAACACGAAAGACCATGTCATCGCGATAAATTTAACGTGCCTTTTGTTTGCGAGAATATTTCGTGATTTTGGCTGGCCTGGGACTGGGAATGAGATTGGAATAGAGTTGGAAAAGATGGAACACACTTGGGGGGGCTTTGTGGGGGGCTTTGTGAAGGAGTGTCCATAGTTGAAATCTAAATCTTATAAAAGGATGAAAGGAGTGTCTAAAGTACAGCGGGCGCTTAGCGCTTAGCATCAACAATGTGCATTCCCACGGATTCAATAAACGCCTTGTCCCTTTATGGAAACAATACACGCGTCGCGTCCAAAGAGAACCAAATTACATTGTTCGAGAGACGATAATATTCCTGTATTTCTATTGATCCTAACCTATCCAAATATGAACAAAATCCCAAAGATACTAGCTCCGAGACCCAGAATAAAAATTAAAATAAATGGCACGCCTGATAATGCTGCAGGACTAGCTCTGCAGGTACTATACGAATGAGTGTGTAGAGTAAAAAAGGCTCGTAACAATGCATAAAAACCGTGAATGTAAACTTCCAGAAGACGAAAAATTATGAATGAGTCTACACAGTCAACGCGTAGTTGCAGTAAAATAAAAAAATGCAATGCAGGCTATCGATACAGTGGATGAGGACGAGTGTCATTGTGTCGTTCGAGATGTTCATGAGGATTGATAAACTTCAATGTAGTTTATTTCCCATCGTGCAGCTACGAGATACTGCTTAAACGCAAAGAAAATCCGTAAAACACAGAAAAACTCACAGTCAAAGTTGGAAGGGTCTGCGACGGTATCTTGGCAAGTTCCTGAACAGCCGCTAGAGGAAAAGGCTGCACCGCTCCAGTCCCCGCATAGAGTGATGTCTTTTCAAGGTTCATGCTGAGTGAATATGAACACGCAGACAGACTTAGTTGGACTAACCTAAAGTCAGGGTATGCTCGGAAAAGTGCGAGGCAATATCGCAAGCGTCATTATTGAAAACAGCAGAAGGGGTGCCCCAAGTACTCGGGTCTGGGTTCTTGTTTGTGATGTCCGAAGGAATCTCGTTGCGAGAGAAGAACCATATCTTGATAGCGTTGCTGGTCCACTCATGAGCAACTGTCAATGAAAGATGATTAAACACTCCGTAGAGACAAAACAAGGGCATTTGAATACTCACAGACACCGCCGGCCTGGAATACGATTCAAAAGAACAATTAAAAGGTCTTCAAAGAGAATACAATGTCAGAAAAATACTTACCTGGAGGTTGAAGCCGTGACCGTAAGATCGCGAGTCAGTGTCAGTGAACGCACAACCGGTGTTGTCAGAACCCGAGGAAGCGCAGTTGAGGTTCCCAATCGTGGTGTTGCCACTAACCAGCTCGGTGAGAGAGTTCTGCATCGCGCAGTCAGCACTGGTGTGCAGTGTCATCTGGTTGACTGTGTTCAGATTGACACCCTGAGGATCTCTAATGAGTATCAGTCCATCGAAAGCGTTCCCAAACCCTTACCTCAATTATGTCAATCTCGCCTTGATTTGGCCAGTTGGGACCGACAGACCTATAACATGAACCGTCAGTAAACACATCCACGGTCAACATGAGTAGAACTCACCAATAAGCCGGCCATAGACTGCACCCATGAGGCATGGCCCAAAAATCGGCAATGAAAAGACCCGAGTTATAAGACTTGGTAGTGGCAATGCGAACACTGCACATGAAAGTTAGATTAAAAACGAGAGTCTAGCAGCAAGCACGTACGAGTTTCGAGATTGACCAGAAGAAAGCGTGGTGTAGTTATCGACTGCCAAGATCGTGGTGCCATCGCCTTGAACATAGGCCAGACCTTTGGACTTTGCATCGTCGGCGTCCAGATAGTTGACCAGACCATGGGTAGGGTCAGCATCGGAGAAGAATGTCCATTTGCTGCTGTCGCTGTTAAAGGCAACACACCTGTAAGCCAACGGGCTCGAGTAGGACAGACAAAAAGTGTGCGTACAGGAAGTCATTACCCTGATATGAATCTTCGATGGTGTAGTTCGCGCTGCGAGGTTTGACTGGTACACGACGGTGCTTGTGACCGAACGATGGAGAACCGTGGCCTGCGAGTGATAGGAGAGGTAAAGAAAGCAAGAAAAATTGGAGAGAAAACATTGCGGCTAGCCGACAAGAATGAGAGAGAGAATCCGAGGGTAGAATGAAAGCAGTTGGTTAAATAACCGAGAAAAATGAATGAACAATCCTGTCTGCTGAAAACCGCAAATAAACGATTGGGTCCAGGGAATGGAGGGGGGTTAATTGGATGGGAAAAGATAAGCGCGAATACCTTTTTATATGCGGAGCAATATTACGGGATCAGAAAAAATGAACATGGCCAAAAAGGGGATTACCGGTGTGGCCTGTGGAGAGAACAAATAGTTACCGCAGTTGGTGGATATTCAGGAGCCTGTCACTCAATTGAACGTCCATATGGCAGGCGAAATTAAGGAATTAACAAGGTTGACCATTATACGAAGGTATACTTACAACGTTGTAACGAGTACAATTGTCCTTGAAGAACAATGGACAATGGCCCTTGGAAGCTTTGCATACATTCCTTCATCAAAAGACGCGAACAAAAACGCGAATAAACACGGTGCCAAAAATATCTAGCTTACGTAATTTGATCGAGGATTTGCTCCCGCTCCGCCAATGTGAGCCCGAAGACCGCCCGAAGACCGTGAAAGACTTCATTTCCTTCTCACAAGCTTTCTTCTCCCGCAGCCTGCTTCGTGGACACAGTAAACCCACCTCCACTCTTCGCTGTGCTAAGTGATCCAGCGGCGAGGAACAATACTGCATGAGTAACCCTTTTTTACTGACATAAGGCCCCCTGTCCTTTCGGCGGCAACTCTTGGGACCACTCCATATAGAACACGTCCATGGCAACAAACTCTGAGTAGATTTCGCCCATCGGTCAAAGCTCACCATGATGTGATCGAAGGAAAAACTAAGACGCTGCAGAAGAGTTCCACGCACTATCACTCTGCAATTCAGATGAATATTGCGCACTACCGCTTTCATTTAGTGCAGTCGATAGCGTTCACAGCATTACCGTTGTCCATCCCAGATGTTCTCAGGTACTCCGAAGATCGTACAACATGCAAGCCCAAGATATGAAATTCTTACCTATGTACCGAACGCAAGGCGATCAGGCACTGTATAGAACCTAGACCTTGTCAAAGTGAACGGCAGCGAGCTATCGGGCTTGTGCAACCGTCCATCTCACATCTTCGACACGAGGCAATAGAGAATACGTGTATGCAATACGTTCGTTCGACCATACACTCGCTCTGAATTTGATCTCAACTGTGGGCAAGCAGCTCCGACAAGGATGGCAAAAGGCAAACTTGCCTAGATAAGAGTATAATATCATTGAACTCGTTTCGACTGTGCCTCTGCCTGCTGCCTTTCCCATTCGCTCCTCCACCGCTTCCATTCACCCTCTCGTCCTCCATCTGCCCACACTGCCCATCCATCTCGAATTTGCAGCCAAGTCGAAACTGGATTGCCTACGAGAAACGCTTTGAATTTTCCCAGCAAAGAATTCGGTCGCCGCCGGGGAATCAGCTCGAAAGTCACATAGCAAACTGCTCCACAGACTACGCCAATTCCGTATCCCCAGAAAATTTGGTGTGGAGTGTGATATTGTAGATGATACCTGTGCCCAGATGAACAAGAGCAATGTCTGATCTGAGAGTATGCCACGTACCTGGAATACGCGACAGACAGCCCCCACGCTGATACGCCGACATACACGAGGATACGCCATGCTTGATCTAGGAACGGCGAACCGGTAGACGAGAATCGGTGGCGGTAGTAAAGATGGCATATTAGAAAGGCCGTAAAGTACCCCATATATTGGCTATGACTGCTAGGAAAACCGTAGCCGTTACCCATACTGCCTGGAAAAAAGATTGTCAGTATTTGACGCAAGACGTGAAGCAAGAACGCACCCCCTGGCCTATCTTGCTTGATCATCCGTTTCAAGATCCAATTGAAGGCTTCGTTGGCAAACTGACCGGCCCACATTATTATTACGAGGAATTCGCGCGTCTGTACAGCTAAAGATGCATAGCTTGCCTTGTCTGTTGTGAATACTTCGTCACGAATGCTTCATTCCTGAATTTACCATTAGCAATATAGGGCTCAAAGTGACCAGGGCCAGGGCAAGCGAAAGGAGAGAACTGTCATCGTCTGGCAGGAAGAAGCGTCAGAGACATTGTTGGGACCGGATAGGAATTAGACTTGCATAGAACGTGGGTGAGGTCCAGGGATGCCTGTGGGCCTGGATTGGCAGAATGAGAGGTGAACATCGTGGTTCAGGACAAGGAACGTTGTCGATGCCTGGTCTGTGCGCGATGTCGACGCAGTCCCGTGACTCCAATATTTTAAGCTTCAAAGTCAGTTCTGACCTCAGATCCACTTCAACTTTTACATCCATGTCCTTCCCAGTAAAAGAAATCCAAACCAACCCTTTTGAGGGCCAAAAGCCCGGTACATCTGGGCTTAGAAAGAGGCAAGAAACCACGTAGATTCTTTGTCACAGACTCGTATTCATCTCCGTACAGGGTCAAAGTGTTCCAGCAGCAGGTTGGAATCCGTCCGTATAGCGAGTTTATTAGCATTGATCAACAATTTCTTTTAGCATTACACCGAAAATTTCATTCAGGCTATCTTAGACTCTGTTGACGCAAAGGGCGCGACCCTGGTCATTGGTGGAGATGGACGCTACTTTTCGCCAGAAGCAGTCCAGACGATCCTCAAGATCGGTTCAGCCAACGGCGTCGCGAAGTTCATCATCGGCAAGGATGGTATTCTCTCTACACCCGCTGCCTCCAATGTTATCAGGAAGTACAAGGCTTACGGTGGTATCCTCCTGACTGCTAGTCACAACCCTGGAGGCCCTGATAACGATTTTGGAATCAAATACAACGTGTCGAATGGTGGCCCTGCTCCAGAGAATGTCACCAACAAGATGTACGAAAAAACCAAGACCATCACTTCGTACAAGATCATCGAAGCACCCCCTGTGAGTACCTCTAAAGTATTTCAAAGATAATTTGATTCTCAGGCTGCTCCAGGTCGATCTTTCCAAAATCGGTGAAGCTTCGTACGGTCCCTCGAAAGTCTCCATCATCGATTCAGTTGCAGACTACCTCATTCTACTCCAAGAAATCTTCGACTTCCCTCTCATCAAATCCTTCCTTAATTCGCACACCGATGATTATAAAGTTCTGTTCGATGGGTTACATGGTGTCACCGGTCCCTACGCATCCAAGATTCTCGTCGACACGCTTGGATTACCCTCTTCCTCTGTTCAAAACTGCGTTCCCCTTCCTGACTTTGGCGGGGGGCACCCGGATCCTAACCTGACTTACGCTCACTCACTTGTCGAGGCTGTCGAGAAAAACAACATTGCCTTCGGTGCAGCCAGCGATGGTGACGGCGATCGTAATATGATCTATGGCAAGGGCGCGTTCGTGACGCCTTCAGACTCTGTCGCTATCATCGCTCATTGGGCTCACGTCATTCCTTACTTCAAGAAAGGCGGCGTGAAGGGTCTCGCCAGGAGTATGCCTACCAGCAAAGCCATCGACCTTGTTGCTCAAAAGAAAGGTCTTGAGTACTTTGAAGTTCCTACAGGTGAGTTACTGAATGCGATCGACTTGATAAGAAACTGTGATCTCATAATGACGTGAATTCATTTGTATTTAGGCTGGAAATTCTTCGGAAACTTGATGGATGCGGGAAGACTTTCCATTTGTGGGGAAGAATCTTTCGGGACCGGCTCCGACCATATTCGGGAGAAGGATGGTCTCTGGGCTATCATAGGTAGGTCAAAATTCATTCAGTGAGAATCTCATCTGACGTTACTTTTTGCAGCTTGGTTGAATATCATCGCTGCTGCCAACGCCGAATCCCCAAACAAACTCGTCGGCATCAATGACCTTCTCACCGCTCATTACAAGACGTACGGTCGTTCCTACTTCAGCCGATACGACTATGAAGAGGTTCCGTCGGAAGGCGCAAACGACCTCGTCGCACACATCAACGATGCTCTAAAAAACAACTCGCTTACCAATACCACGCACACCTCTTCGTCCACCGGCGGCAAATTCACTATTTCGGGTATTTACAACTTTGAATACAAAGACCCGATTGACCACTCTGTGTCCAGCAACCAGGGTCAAGTCATTACCTTCTCCGATGGGTCCAGGGTAGTCTTCCGTTTGAGTGGTACAGGTAGTCAAGGCGCAACTGTGCGGATGTATGTCGAGAGATACGTAGCGCCGGAAGCTGGTGCTTCGGAACTCAATGGTGATACGGCGGAAGGATTGAAGGGCTTAATCGAGGTTGCGTTGGAAATTAGCAAATTGAAGCACTTCCTCGGAAGAGACAAGCCCACCGTCATCACAGTAAGTCTCTTCTTTCCTCATATGTGCTCGTTCTAATCATGATGATATTAAAATTTTACAGTAAAATTACTATCCCCGGGTGAAAGCATAGAACACGAATGGAGGAATTGTAGAATGTACATCTTCATCTTTAGACTGTTTCGGAAGGACAATGATAGTTTGATAATTTGGAATGAAAAATCAATTGATTGCGAACGCTGTATGCAAATACTTTTCCTTACTCTACAGTCTACCTTTATCGCTACCCTGAGATGCTGCACCGAAAACTTCTGCAAACGCTTTACCAATTTCCCCGAGCATATCCTGAGTGACCATTCCACGACCTTGCTTTTGGAAAGCGAGTCGACTGGCAGTCCGAGTAACCATGCTACCACCTGTCGCCGCTAACAGAGGCATCCTAGAAGCTGCAATATTTCCATCCCTTGGAAGCTTCTCAGCGTATTCAGTCAGATAGGCTTGGCCGAAATCTTACCCGAAAGCACCGTCTTCGTAGCATTTACCAAACGCTAAGAAGGACCCTACTGCACCACTCAAAATATCACCCTGACCCCCACATCGCTTCAACCCACCCTCCACATCAACCTCAACTACATCCTTCGTCTTTTCCTTTTCCTCGTCCTTGACCTTGCTCTGCTCCGCACTTGCTGCTTTCCCAGTAGTATCGATAGCAATGATGTCTTTTGCGCCTTTCTGCAATATCGCAACTCCACCAAGCTCTCTTGACAAAGCCTCGGCACGCTTGTCTGCAGGTGTATTTGGATCGATGCCAACTTGCTCTGACAGACGCTGGAATTCCACCACGTTCGGGGTAAGCACTGCCCGACGGTAACCTTGAATCAACGAAACGTCCTGTCCGACGAGCAAAAGCGCGTCTGCATCGAGTACCAAAAACATCCCCCGCTCCCGAGCAAGGTTTAACGCGAGTTTGGCAAAATTCTGCATATACGGCTCGCGCCCCAGCCCCGGACCGATGACTAGGACGTGAAGACGAGAAAATAGAGAGTTGAGTTCAGGCTTCACATCACTGGGCGATCTGTACGCAATGAGAACGCGGAAGTGGTCAAGTCCAGCGATGAGTGTACCCACGATTCTTCACGGAGGATTGGGTGTACAATGAGATCGGGTGAATATGATTTGATTGCCCCAGCGGCGGTCGGGGAGCATATCACATGGGATAGATCTACGCCCTAATTTTACGTGCAGATGAATCAGAGACTGAACCGATCTGGAAGCAGGAAACGTACCCATCGCAATGCAGACATTGCTGCGAAGAAGGGAGCCCCGGTATAGCTGTTGTTGACTCTTAGTCTCGATTCACCGTTCCAGAATTAGAAAGCTCACTCCAAAGCACCCCCCAAGACTCCTACTCGACCTAGAGAAGTATATAGATCGAATCGACAAATGTTTCAGATTAGATTCAGAGAAAGACTAACCTGATTGCCCTTTATGAAGAGTTCCATTAAGAGGTGGAATTATCTGTTTTATTTGCTCGAACAATGCTCTAGGGATAGGCATGGTTTTAGGTAAGTGGTGGTTCGCTAAAGAGTCGCGTTCGCTCATAATGACATCAAATGGAATTTAATTTTTAGGCGCTCACAAGCGCCAACCGAGACGCGTCGCGTCCTAACGGTGAAAATTGTTTCATGTACATTGTATCACGCTTCTCATGATCGATTTACGAGTTCCTTTCCACCAGTTAAGTTACAGGTGTGCACAATTGGGATATTAGCAAGCACCAGCCGAGAGAGTAGACGCGCTTTGACGCGTCGCGCCCTGATTCATTGAGCTCGAAGCTGTATCGAAAAAAATGAGTACACGTTTCCCAGTTGTTCCTAGTCTCATGTATGCGATTAAGTCACTTCTGTACCCTCATTGTATCGGGAGGAGTCTATACGTAGGTCAACATTCACCGCTTCGACTAACATTTCGACAGTTTAGTGAAATTGCAGCTGCGACACCAATGAGAATTCCTGTAACAAGTCGCTCAGAAGCTCTATCGCAGTCCATTTAAGTCCAAAATACATACCTCTTTCCATCTTCGCAATGAAGCGTCGCAATTATTCCATGTATATGAATATGAATATGAATCTGATAAGATAAACTCCATAAAGTTATCAACATCGTCTGCGAATTTGGTACACCAATCTCTAATTTCGAGGGCAAGTAAAGCAGGATCTTCTCCGCACATTGGACATTTTCCGACTCGGGCGACTGCATTGGATATAATGGGGTGATCTGCGAATGCCTCTCGATGAGGGTAGGCGGAGTATTTTAGAGCTATCTCATCGAGGAGTTGGCGAAACCATCTAGGAGCTGTAATTTTCTTTGCGTAGAGATCATCTTCAGATGGATTTTCTGGATCCAACTCGCCGGCGAGTGTCCATATCGAAGATCCCTGGCTGCCCTCGAAAGTTCTGATACACGCATCGGAATGCCCAGATAATTCGAAATCCTCTCTGCTTTCGAAAGTGATGTCGAACGGTAAACCCTTGCACGCAATCCATCTGCTCTCTTTTTGGATGGCGTTAACCAACATGGAAACGGATTTTCTTGCCGCTTCCTGGAATTTTCCCCAGGCGATGATTGCTTGTGGTAATACGGGTGATAGAGATAGCGCCTCCACCTCAGACGTGGGAAACGGGACTATCGATCGCGGATACAGATCTAGATTGGTGGAGCATTTCGCTGCAAAGGTGCAAAGCTCTTGCATTCGATACTTCACCCCTACCAGATAGAGGTCTTCGGGCTTGCACCAGCGGGAAGGTCGGCCAAGAGCTTGGACCAGGCGTTTAGGGAACTCCCCCGTTTCTAAACAATATTTCTGGGCAAGTTCAATCATTCCCGAGAGCTCAACGCCATCCCAGTGAAGTTGACGCATCTCTGAGGGATAGAAAAACAGCAGTAACTTGCGCATTATACCGCTTTCCTCGTCGATAACTGCCACTGGGATATTGTGTTTGAGATTTTCCGCGGGGGTGGCATCTTTGTAAAGATTGTGGAAGAAAGAACCGTCAGGAAGACGGCGTAGGTCGACGTAAAAATCCACACGCCGTAGTCGATACCGATCGTGAGTGCGGGCGACAAGGTAATCTTCTATCTTACGACCTGGGTCATCGAACGGCGCAGAAGCGTTCATTATCTGTTCAGGGCTACCATTCCGCCTGCGTCCCTTTAACATTGGAAAAGAACAAGTTTTCCTGGGAATGGCAATGTGGAGACTTCTGGAAGAGCACTATTTTTGAACAAGTAAGTGTATATCATATATTCGGACTCACCTTAGTTGAACGAGAAGAGGAAACTGGGACAATTATCGCGCGAGTGTATATTATATACATTGCGGGATATGAAATAGATTGTGATCATTGGATCGACCAATCGAAACGGAAAACACCCGATTGTCAAGCTATAGCCAA
Organism: Collybiopsis luxurians FD-317 M1; assembly: GCA_000827265.1. NCBI lineage: Eukaryota > Fungi > Basidiomycota > Agaricomycetes > Agaricales > Omphalotaceae > Collybiopsis > Collybiopsis luxurians. The sequence goes on from KN834901.1 coordinate 32,140, forward strand.
GGTAAAAGTGACTCGATGGCTTGTGAGAAATAATAGGAGAGATAGCAGGTCCGAAGACCGCTCGCTCCTCATCACAGCCCGCGCTTTACTGTAGAATTATACATTGCAAATTTCAGCACAGTTCAAGGTCGTTGACTGCTCTCCGCTCCTTAATGGTCGTCCTACTTGCGCCGGTAACGAAGAGATATTCGGGTAGTTCGACGAGAGCAAAGAGTGATTCCCCGGCATCTCAGCTAGGACCAGCTTGAGAATAGCATCGGACAAGTATCAGTGAGTGAATACGTGAGTATGTCGTGAATTCGCAACCACTCAGATATACAGATTCAGACACGAGTCTACACATTTTGAATGTGAAATAGAGCTTTTGAACAGTCAGAATTCTAAGGTCAACTTTAGTATCTGCGGAAGGAGGCATGAAATCAGTAAAGGGTACCCAGAAGCACTATGCCGTACTTCTCGTTCTTTCACCCACGTTTGAACGAGTTCCATGAATTCAGATTCTGCCCAGTCACGTATCCGAAGGGAAAGATTGAGAGCATCCTTTTCACACTTTGAACACCAGTCAGTAGCACGTGCAATTGCCTTGCGTATAATATCTGGGTCAGTGAATGCGCTCCGATGAGGGTGGGCTTGGTAGTTTCGGGCTATATCCAACAGAAAGTCCTGCCACCAGATGGGGGCTTGAACCGCATGTACGAATGGGAGATCATCCGGAGGGTACACGACGGCAAACACAGTGGGACCGCTGATAAAGCCCTCAATACAATCTTTGGAATGCCCCAACTCCCGATATCGGTTGCTTTCAAAGGAGGTATCAAAAGGTAAAGGTTCCAAATGCAGCCATGCATTATCCCAGTCGTCAGAGTCAACATGGTCCTGCTCCAGGATCATTTCAACAAACCTAGCTACTACTCGAGTAGCTTTTTCTCGATAGTCGAGCAAAGACAAAAGCTCTGAACCGGTGATTTCCTTCACCTCGTCACCAAAATAAGGAAGCTTCTGCGGTAAAGTTCGGGTCATTTCAACTGAGCGTTTGGCAGCTTCTAGACACACTCCTTTCATGCGGCGTTGAACTCCAAGAACGTAGACACGTTCGGGTTGGCTTTTCATGAAAGGAGATGACATTAGGATTTCTTCAACGCGCTCAAGGAATAAGTCGGATTCCAGACAATATTTCCGTGCAGCGTTGAGTACCTCGGAAAAATGCTCGAATATATTGATAGAGGGAAGTTTCCCCGGATAGCAGAGCCGGAGCAAGGGATCGATGACTTCGCTGTCCTCCTCCAAGGTCGCCACAGGAAGTCCATTTTTTCGCTCAGAAACCTGCGCATCCTTGATGAGGTTGCTGAAGAAAGAACCCTCTGAGAAGAAAACAAATGGCCGATAAACGTGGAAGTCGTATTTGTTTTTGGTACGAATAACCATGTAATCCTCGTTGTTGTGTTGAGACGGACAGTCATTGAATGGCGGAGACGCTTCCATTGGTGTACTGTAACAATCCACTGACTTAGCATCCAGAGAACCGGTTAGTAGATGAACGCACAGATGGAAGTTGGCGGAGGTGGTGTGATAGCAAATAGCACTGTAGCAGACTACAGGGGCGGAACGTGGAACTTTGGTAAGAAAGCGGCGGCCGGCCTATTTGGCCACTAACCTTCCTTCAGAATGGCCACACCTGTCCCAGAAATTCAGAATGCGAAATTCCCATTTCACGATGACCCATCCAACAACGGCGATCAAGATTTTGCTGTTCTTCGCAGTAGCGATCTCTGTGATTTTTTGGTGTACAAGCCATTCCTCTGCTTCGCCAAAGACTCCTTCTTCCGTGGTCTATTTTCGGGAGCGCAGGCGCTGGAGTATAAAAATGGGCTGCCAGTAGCGAGGTTGGAGGAGAAGAGCGATGTTATCCGTGACCTTCTCCTGCTTTGCTATCCTGGAAAAGCTCCGACGTTTGAAGCAACCGAGCTCGAGAGGCCGGCAGACCCAGTCAAACACATTGTAAATGTGTTGCGAACTGCTGAAAAGTATTGTTTGATGTCAGAGGAACTCTCTGGTCGAGTGGATGAAGCGCTTATGGCTTCTCCCGTCATCGAGTGGGCACCATATCGCGTCTATGCCATCGGAGTTCGTTACCGATTGAAGAGTGTTTGTCTTCGAGCCGCGAAAAACTCACTCGCAGAGGCCTTACATTCCGACTGGGCAGATGAAATGAACGAAATTACCGCCATGGACTTGTTGGCACTTCAGAGCTACCAGAATGAGGTGAAGATGACTGTCCGCAGATTCTACGAGACGGTTCAAAACGGCGATAGCTATTGGATCGATGCTAGAGATCTGCCTTTCACACTCACTACGAACCTTCACTCCTTAGAGGCTAAGGGTCACTCTAAAGAGTGTATTCAGAGCTTCCTTCGTTGCGATGTGAAGATATTTGCCCACGAAGATGATTCTGGAGGGCCTTACATTGCGCATTATCATATTCCAACTTGGTTCGACGACTACATAAACGGCGTGGCCACTCTTTGTGAAACAAGGATGGATTGGAAAGCGTTCACCAACTCAAAGCTTATCAGCACGGCGGTCAACTGTGGCACCAAAAATTGCCCGACATGTTTGAGCGACGGGTCTTCCGCAGCTTTGAAGATGGCCGCTTGGGCGGCTTGCTTCCACGATATTATCCAAAGTTATTCAGAGTCTAAGGTACGTGGGACCCAGAAACCATTGCCCTGTCGCCCCTGATACTTACATGCATAGCAGGTACCTCAACTGAAGCTGACCTTTTGAACTTGGGATAGGACGGACTTTCAGCGAAGGCGCTAGGTCGTACTCTCGTTCACGTACTTTGTGTATATCTACGTCTGTTCCGTGATAATGATTCAATTTGTGTTATCGATATGGATATCTCTGCTGCCAGATAATATCGCCCATCGTTTATCTGGAAAACGGTTTGCCACCGGGCGCGTTTTTTTCTCGTATAGCTGGCTCTTCATGCTCTGCTTTGACACCTCATCCATCTGCTTCACCATATCCATCACACTGACATTTTTTGGAACCGCATTCTTCCCAAGACCCTCTCAATCCATCTGCGTCTGCCTATGTGCCAACGTCTTCTGGACGGAAGCCCTAGTCAGCATGCGGTCGTGCAAGGCCTTCGCATTCGGGTACTATTTCAGCGGCATCTTTCCCAGGGATAGACACACTGAGCGGCAAAACCACATTCCGCATCAAGAAGAATAAGCCTGTATGCGTACGTTTCTCCCTTACTAACCTTCAAGAGCCTATCCTGATCGTCCAGTATTCCACCGTACGCGTAGTACCTGGCCAGGGCTAGAACAGAGCACTGCTTGACCCTCGAGAGATACGAACACGAAATGTACGTACGTCTCACATCACAAACAAATGTGAATTTTCATCGAGAGCAATTAAGAGAAAGAAAAAATAGAGTACACACGCAGCTACTTATAAGCCCTTGTCCTTTGCTTCAGCCTCTGCTTTACTCAGTTTTGATGAATCCTTCTCGTCCGACTTTTTCCCCTCACTCTTCTCTCCTTCCTTACCCGCAGGCTTCTTATCCTTATCCTTGTCGTCTCCCTCTAGCTCTGCTCTCCCAATCGTCGCTTTATTGTCCACCAACGCATGCAAGGCGATGACCGCCCTCAACAGACTGCTCAAATACACCACCAGCAACTCGTCGTTCGTACTCGTCGCGAAACTCTGCGTCGTGTCGGGGTCGTTAAGATCGGGGAGAAGGTTTAGGGCGTCTTGGAGGTGGTACACGATCTGATGGTTTACGGGCATAGTTCCGGCTGCGACTTCGGTGAGGTATTTTTGTACGTCGCTCAGACGCGACTGGAGACCGCGGAGAGAAGCTAACTGTTCGCTGACGCGTGTGGAAAGAGTGGTTGTCGTAGAGTCTTTGATATCGCGTAAGAGATGCTCCACACCGATTTCCTCTGCTTCTTCTGCTTCGATTGCGGAGGGGCAGTGAAGGAAAGTTTTGCGGGTCTCGGTGCCGTCCTTGAATTCATGATGAGATTCGTGTTCAGAAAAAGATATATATATTGAGCTCACATCTTTGATTTCCTCCACAGCAAAGTAGGCATCGGTTGGTATACCCACTGTTTCTGGCCGTACGTCCACAATGACCATTATCGGTCTCGCAATATATCGTTTGAACAAATCGTTGATTTCTTGATCGGAAGCCCTCAGTTTTGGACCAGTGTGGTACCATCCAATCAGTCTCTCTCTAGCTGAGAGATCAATTAGTATTGGCTACAGATTGTAATCCATTGCGTAGAACGTACCATTAACCTTTTTGAACATCTCGTACATGCCTTCAATATAATTGTGATCCAAAAACCACGTCTTGCTGTCTTTTTCGTCTTCTTCGAACGGAATACCAAACGAATTGGCGACGTTGATAGTCTTGCCGTTGTCTTGACCCAGTAGAACGCCGATTACTCGTTTGTTGGTGTTGCGAGACACTGCTCGAGCATGATGATCTGCGACAGAAAGAAGGACGAGTGGGTGGACGACTGATTGGATTTAAATGAGAATCAAGAATAGATTTCCAAAATTTAGACGCACTGATGGTAGTCGCAGCCAAAGCAGTCAACTGTTCTGTTGTTGGTGCGACCATGATGAGAGGAAGTGAAGGATAAAGTTGACGCGTAACCGTCTTACGCGTCTGTTTGGGCGTGACCGATAAGATAAGATAGACGAATGATAAGATAAGATAACACTTTCTAATTTTCTCACGTACAATTTTTCTTTCTCTGCTCGAGCGTCCACAGGCACTTAACCTTCCTTTCTTTATCTCAATACTTATAAAATGGCTTTTGGTGAGGGCACATAAAGATGCACGTTCTTTTACATATTTTTTATACGAATCTTAGGCGCTTCGGGAGGTCGTGGCGGATTTGGTGGAAGAGGACGAGGCGGAGGTGGGGATAGAGGTGGAAGAGGCGGTGGACGGGGAGGAGGTCGTGGTACGTTTATTTTCACAGATCATGCTAGGACAGCTTTCAATAGATTTCGTAATCGCAGGCGGAGCTACTCGTGGAGGAGGAGTTCGAGGACGGGGCGGAGGAAGGGGAGCACCTGGTGGACGAGGTCGTGGTGCAGGTGGAGGAAGAGGTGGTCGTGGTGGAGGAAGGGGCGGAGCCAAAGGCGGTTCAAATGTTATCCTGGAACCCCACAGACACCCGGGAGTTTTCATTGCAAAAGGCAAAGAATCCCTTCTCGTTACCAAAAATCTTGTTCCAGGCGAATCCGTTTACGGTGAGAAACGGGTATCCATCGATGGTGGTGTGGATGGCACCAAAATTGAATACCGTGTCTGGAATCCTTTCCGTTCCAAGTTGGCTGCTGGTGTTCTTGGAGGTTTAGATGATATTTTCATCGCACCCGGAAAGAAGGTGTTGTATCTCGGTGCTGCAAGTGGCACCAGTGTCAGCCATGTCGCTGACATCGTAGGACCTGTAGGTCGATAATTTTCCGTTTCCGACTCCAAATTAACATCTTGTGTAGGAGGGTATTGTCTATGCTGTTGAATTCTCTTTACGATCCGGTCGTGATTTGATTAACATGGCCAAAAAGCGGACAAATGTTATTCGTATGTCTTTTTCTTCTAGTTGTCCGCTTGTGATTGACCATTGAATTCCTAGCTATTGTCGAAGATGCTCGACTGCCTACAAAATACCGCATGCTCCTCTCTCAAGTCGATGTCATCTTCGCCGACGTCGCGCAACCCGACCAAGCCCGTATCGTTGTCCTCAATGCTGAGTACTTCTTAAAAGATGGTGGCCATGTAGTCATTTCCATCAAAGCCAGCTGTATCGATTCGACAGCTGCACCGGATGTCGTCTTTGCTCGTGAAGTTGAATACCTACAGAATCAACGATTCAAGGCACTCGAGCAGGTGCCGTTGGAGCCTTATGAACGTGATCATGCAATGGTATCTGGTGAGAGCTCTACGTTTTCTCAGTTTTGAAAGATATTGACTGTGTCTTTCTTAGCGGTATATCAACGACACAAGGCTAAAAAGAATGTGTAGATGCGAGGCAGGGAAGAGAGTAGTTCTGTGTTTTTGTTGTCTATCTATTCTACGCATTTTAATCACTGGCTTGTTGTATATCTTTGCTCTATATCAACTTTTCACAGTTACTGAATAGAATAGACGCGATTGAGTCTAAACCACGTGATCCCTTCGTTTTTGACTCGAAGGCTATCGATCCGTTCTAATCCTGGCTTTCTTCCTTTTCCCCCGACGACGCCTTGTATCACTAGTCTTTCATCACTCATTAACATCCTCAATTCCAATAAGAATTTCACCCAAACGATATATGTCCTCGCTGCCTTCAGTACCGCCCGTTCCGGGAACAGATCCTTCTTCATGCATCTTTGACGCATTCCGTATTTCTATCGCCAAAAGAGTATCGGAAGCTCTAGAGCCATTGACCCTGGAACAGGCATATGCTGGAGTCGACTACGGAAAGAAGGGGGAAGATTTTACTGTTGCATTACCGAGGTTTAGACTTCCCGGTAAAGTAGACGAGCTGGCAAAAAAAGTTATCGAAAAGGTTACAACCTTTGTCCTTCCGAACAATCAAGCGATTGATGAACATGTCTAGTTTCAAGCAGACGACTTTGTCGCGTCAGTAAAACACGACAAGGCTTTCCTACATTTCCAGCTAAACACCCAGTCCCTTATCCGCGAAACATTGAACCAGATACACACTCTCGGCAGCCAATACGGAACTAATACTTCTGGAAATGGCAAAAAAGTCATCATTGAATATTCCTCACCCAATATCGCGAAATCCTTCCACGTAGGACACCTCCGAAGTACCATCATCGGAGCATTCTTGGCGAATGTCTACAAAACTTGCGGATGGGAAGTAATCTCGGCAAATTACTTGGGTGATTGGGGTACTCAGGTGATTTGACACCTCTTTTTCAACATTTCTGCCAACTAATTTATTTGCAGTTTGGGCTCATTGCAGTAGGATTCGAGAAATACGGTTCACAAGAGGAACTCGAAAAAGACGCCATTAAACATCTTTTCGATATCTATGTCAAGATCAACAAGGATGCTGAGACTGATCCAGAGGTCAAAGTAGAGGCCGCAAAATTCTTCCGCCGAATGGAAGACGGAGACGAGAGCGCGCTAAAAAATTGGAGGGAATGGCGGGAATTGAGTGTGAAAAAATACGAGGCGGAATACGATCGGCTTAATGTTCACTTTGATCTTTATTTGGGAGAAAGTATGGTTAGCCAGAAGTCTATCGATACTGCCATTAAACGATTAGAGGAGATGGGGTTGATTGACGACCACGAGGGAGCGAAGCTCATCAATCTGGAAAAGCATAAACTCGGTAAAGCTGTCGTCCGGAAAAAAGGTATGGAATGTCGAGGCCTCAGTTGGATGGATGATCACTCATAAATCGCACAGATGGTACTTCTATATATCTCACCCGAGATATTGGCGGAGCTGCAGAACGATATGAAAAGTACAAGTTTGACAAGATGATTTACGTTATCTCTTCACAGCAAGATTTGCACGTCGCGCAGTTTTTCAAAGTTCTTGAGCTTATGGAATACCCTTGGGCAAAAGATCTCGTGCATGTCAATTATGGTCTGGTTCAAGGGATGAGCACCCGAAAGGGTACAGTCGTTTTCCTCAACCAGATCATTAAGGAAGCTACGAGCGTCATGCATGAACAGATGCAGAAGAACGAGGAAAAATACAAGGCGGTAGAAGATCCCGAGATGACCTCGGAGGAACTTGGTATAACGGGTGTCAAGATTCAGGATATGGCTGCCAAGAGGTATCGTCTTCCTTTGTATCCTTGCCTCTTTGTAATCTCTGATTGTCCACTCAGGATAAATAACTACACCTTTAACTGGGACCGAATGTTAACCTTCGAGGGTGACACTGGCCCTTACCTCCAGTACGCTCATGTCCGTTTGGCCTCAATCGGGCGTAAAAACCCACACCTGCTCCCTCTTCCTTCACCTTCCCAAATCGATATTACTACGCTTACAACTTCGCCGCACGCTCGAGAAATTGCATTCCTTCTAGGAACCTACCCCGATGTGGTGAAAACGGCCCTCAAGACGCACGAGCCGAGCGGTATCGTTACGTTTGCGTTTAGGCTGAGTCATGCCATTTCTAGCGCCTGGGAGACGGTTGTTGTTAAGGGCGAGGAGGATATAGAAAAGGCCAGGGCCAGGATGTGGTTGTACGAGAGCGCAAAAGATGTTTTGGCGGCTAGCATGAGGTTGTTGAGCATTAGACCGTTGGAGAGGATGTGATATACGTAATTTTTAGCTTATTACACGTAAAGGGCGAACAAGGACACAAGCCTTGTTTCCTTCCAATCAAACATCAATCGCGATTTCGCAACGCGTCTGATAGGCGCTCGCTGATCTGCTTCACCCTTTCTTTGTTCTGCGTTACTACCACAATGACTGAGGATGCGGAATTTCCTTAGAAGGCTTCCTCTGAAACGCTTCAGTGAAGAGTATGACACAGCGGCGCTTTTAATTTCCTTGAAAAGTAAATTTTTACCAATCCGCCCAAAAAGGCAGAAAACGGAAAACCTAGCACTCCCACACCAATTGACCCATTCTCTGAACCACATAAAAGGCGGTCGACTTTTAACAATGACCTGCACCTTTCCAGCCTTCTTTCACTGTATATATTGCTCTAGGATATCAACTACATGCCTCGGGCAAGTCTTCCATTGCGGTGAAGCACTCTGCGACTCGGTCTGACCCGACCTACCTCTCCATCTAGCCAGATGGACCTATTCAGTGCAGCATCTGCAATGCTGTTATTAACCGCAAACAAGATTTTCCTCGGCACATGCGCATCCATAACGAGAATCGAGACTCGGTGCAAGTCGCACTCATCTTGTTTGTTGCTTTATTCCACCTAACTTTAAATATACAGAGTGTTTAAATGCCCTTGGCCAGGCTGTACTTATGACAGCCTGCAGAGAAGCAACGTCGAGACCCATTATCGTATCCAGTACGTGTTTCTAATCGTCCCCGCTACGGATTTACCCTCATCGGCTATTACGCCATAGTACGCAGGATAAATCGAAAGCATGTCCCAACTGCGATTTCGCCGCCAGCGATCCCAGTTCGTTGACGCGTCACAGGAAGAGGCATCATGGGTATCAGCCCAAACCTCGAGGAGGAGGAGGAAACAATGCCTCTTCCAGTGGGCAAGGCGGCTCTGGGTCCACCGCTGTTCGTTTTGTTTTCGTCCCGGATATGATGCTTCCGGCGAATGCTACGAAGCTCTTACCGGACGGCTTGGGGAAGAGATTCGGTGCTTGGTCGCTGACACTCGCGAGCTCTCTTCTTCATGGTAAGGCTTTTGGCTCTTTGCCTGCTACAAAAAAATCCGGCTCCTATGTTACAAAGGAGCAGCACGACACGTCTGACGGGGCCCACAGCTCCGCCAAAAGTTCGTTGCGTTCGCGTATCCCATCGAGAGACGCGTCAGACGCCGTGCATGCGTCGATCTCGCCGCGTGACGAAGTGGATGATACAGAGCAGCGAACCAATGCCGGTGGCTCTTTAACCTTATCACCGCCCGAGAAGTATCATCTTCTCTCGTTGATAGTGATGCTCTTCCAATTTCTTCTTCAGTCCATCTAAGGATATCGGGTATGATTGATTAGGTTTGGAATCTTTAATAATATACGTGTAGTAAATCATGTAAAATGTATCACCCAATCAATCCCCTTTCAAGTTGTCTTTAGTCTTCCATTACCGAGAAGACATGTCAATATTCGAATGCAACTTTCACCGGATTACGACGCTGGCCACAAAATACGTTCAGCTGCCGCGTTAGGAAGTGAGATGCACCTCGGACTGCCGCGAGATGATCGATGATAGACGATTATTGACCCAAAAAATTAAAAATTCTGCAGGTGGAGAAGCGCTCGGCAGAAGCAGTGAAAAAGCCAAGTTGAAATACTAGCCCCTTTCCGTATACGCAATTCTTTCACCAACCGTCATCCAAAGATGCCCAATAACTCTCAGTCCAGCTTCTCTTTTGACGTTTTTTACACTCGCTCACCAGGCTCCTTGATCGAGCTTCTCTCGCCAGCAGATTTAGGACCCAAGCTCCAGAAAAAAGCGGAGAAGATCGCTCTCAATTACGCGGAAGTCCTTCGCATAATCTTCACCTACGACTCTACGCATTATTCGGGATACAGGCGCATCCAGGAAGGCTTCGCCGCTGCTTGCGAAGGGCTCTCCATCGAGGAATGGAGCAAGTTATCTGCCACAGAGAAGCGGGATCTATGTCAAGAGCATTGTTCCTATTACACGCCTTGGAACCCAGCGAGTCGCCCTCCCCCTTCCCTCGTAATTTATATAGGTGGTCATCGCAATACAATGGCCTCTTCGCCGTCCATCGCTGCGGAGCTAGCATTGAAGAGCCGGATTGGTAGCTCTCCGGACTCTGACTTCGAGCCGTGGGATAGGACATGGGATGAAGCCATGAACACGGCTGAAATACCAGCGGCCTGGGGCTGGCACTCCCGGGACCGCAAGGTCCAATTCAGGTGTGAAAGCATGATCTTTATATCTGGTCTCTATGCCCTTTGGCCCTCGATATGGGGCAAAGAACTTCCTGTTGAAGAACGGTCTATAATGAAGGAAGCTCTAGCGGCTCATTTGAAAGTCGTCTTTTACCATGAAATCATACATTCAGCTCGGTCCTTGGTAAGTCGAGCTCATGTTGCTTTGAGACCGGAGCAATATTGACCGGCATGTAGATATATGGTTTGAACCATATCACGCCCGAGAAATGTATCGACAGACCGAGACATACCAGGTCCGGCATGGGTGAGGCAGGACGACTCGGCGAAAGAATAGCTTTCGGCACAGTTGTAAATCTTGCGTTCCGTGAGTGGCTCGTCACAAACTTTTGCATAGACTCAGACTAACATGTGTCAACATTCAGGTGAAGGTAAACCGCTCATCTTTGAATGTGAGGATGATGCAGAGAATACTCCATTCGAGCTACATCGATTTGTCTGGAGAAGCCTTTTCGACCCTATGGGTAGAGCCGAGCACCCAGTGGATGAACCTCGACGCAATTTGTCGTCAATCATTCCATTAAATGAACGACTCAAATCTACGAGCAATGCAGAGGTTGAAGTTCAAAAGCTGCCTGCTCAACACCACCCATTCATTATTCCTGCCGTGCCGGGCCACAAGCATTCCACTCCGGAGGATATTAAAGCCATGAAAGAGAGCATCGGGTTTCCCAATCTCACCCGATGCGTTGTCAGTGATGTGAGCTCCAGTCAATTTTTGATTGCTCATGTCTCATCCTTGCTACTAATAGTGGAGGTTGGGTATCAAGGAGAAGAAGGATACGAAGCCGATCGATATACAACCTGTTGAGCCGAAACCGGAGAGTGCGGGCGCTGCAATCATTTAGAGTAATATAACTTAGTGATAGATTTGGAATAAGTACATCTCGACGCCATTTGATAAATTGACGGAATCTGCGCTTCCGATAGCCAAGGGTCGCATTTGAGCATTTGATGCACATCTGTTTGTAATCTTCTTTATTTCCTGCCCCTCCATGAGCGAACAAGTTCAGCAGAGTCCTTTCTTCGTTCGTCTAGCAAAGCGCAGTGAGGTCGATGAAATCGTTGCTCTGAATCAACGAGCCTACATCAAAAGTCCTGTTCAGAACTATCTTGGCGGTGTTACCACGGTGTGCTGATGTCCATCCTTTCACGTTTACCTATTGACTTTGTCCATAACACCAGGAAATCACTACGAGCCCGAAAGATGCAGATCGGCGTAAAAATCAAGAGCGGTATCTGAAACTTGTCTATCGACGCGCATTCCTTGAAGCTCGACTGACGGTGGTCGTGCATACCTCTGAAGAAGGGGAGCAGAAAATTGTCGCGTCTTCCATTTGGCGACTTCCAGCACGCGAAAGGTCCAAAATCAATAAGGGTCTCCTCGATGTAGTGTCAACGGAACTTTTAATTCTTCCTATCATCTGGGGTTGGGGAGTTGGATTCATTAAGGTAATTTGTTACGCTTCCTCCTTGTCGATTGAACCACCTTTTTTTTCAGAGGGCTGCAAATCTTGTAAGCTTGATTAATAAAGGAGCGGACGGGGTATACAAGGAGAGACATATGAAGGAGAGTCGCGACGAGCAATACTACCTCGGGATGGTCGCGGTGGATCCAGATTTCCATGGTAAAGGTATTCTGGGACCCTCTTTACGACTACAGAAAGCCTCATTTCGATTTGTGATTTTTGTATAGGATTAATGTCGCTGCTGTTCCGTGAAGCATTTGATCATGCACCTTCTGCTACGTTCACGTTGTTTGCGAATGGGGTCCCAGCTCGAGATCGCTATACACATTGGGGGTTCGAGGTAGGCTCTCTCTTCGTATTTTCTTGGCTCTAATGCACTTTGATCATCATTTGCCTAGACATGGGCGGAAACTGTCATCGGGAAAGGGGAGTGTGACGAAAATGGACTAGCGAACCCATCTGGCAAGGGTTTCCTTTTGTACTTCATGGTCAAGGTAGGTCTGGTTGAGTCGAGTCGGTATGAGGGATGTTTTACTTTTGGTTTTGCAGAATCCGCCGAAGAGTAGTGAATAGTTTGCGACATCTTAGATAGATATAGGACTTGATCCCCCCTCCTGACATTCGAGAGGCTGTACTTAACACCCTTCTCCTAGCCGCCCGTCATCATCCTCGCTACCTTTCATATGGCCGCAGGCTCTACCAGATAGGTATATCTCCCGTGATGAAGAGATGTGATGAAGAGATGGGTTGAAGATGCTACGTCGATACAATATCTTCATCCAGTGCAATCCGGATGTCACTACTGTGCAGGAAACCTTCTCTTCTTCAAGTTGTTGACCAGGGCTGTAGTATGCTCTACCCCGCTGATTTGCTTCACTGCAATAAGGTATAGCATTTTCTCCACATTGTAAGTCCCATGATGGTTCCCACCGTCTGAGTGTGAGCTTGGCATACTGCAAAGCAAAGTGAATAGCTTTTGCATAACGACTAAGATGGTTTCTCGTTGGTTGTAGATCTTTCCTAGTGCCCTGAAAATTTTTTTAAATAGAAGCGACTTACACGTTTCCGCCCACCCCCCCATTACACTGTTTTTCCCTGAACCTAGCCCTCATGTCTACCGTCTGGTTTATGGTAGACGCCACCGACCCAAGGCTGAATTATTCCGGCTCTTGGACGCCCATAACCAATACCAATAATATTTCAGCCAACAGCTTCGACCAAAGCAGTTTTACTGGCCCTGCGTTTAATAGTACTCTGCACGCCACAAAGGAAAATGCCACGATCAGCCTTCGATTCAACGGTGAGTTGCTCGTCTTCTTTGGGAATTGCGGGATTTGATCTATGGATTTTCTTGCAGGATCCTCTTATCTTGGAGTATACGGGTCGCAGGATGGTGTGCTCAACACCAAGGAGCCGGATGTCAACTGTCTCCTCGACGGTGCAGCCACATGGACCTTCGGGGATAGACTGGTTAGCGGACAGACCGACAACAACGTCCTTGCTTGTCGCGCCGATTCACGAATTGGAGGTTCCTCTCCAGGAGAACACACTCTGATCATTAATGTCACAAATTATCCGGGATCGTCCAGCTGGTTTTTTGACTATATAACATTCGAGAGTCTCGCAGATCCTACCGTTGATGGAGAAACATTGCAGGCGGGGAATGCGGAGCTCATCGATGCTTCGAATTATAGCATGCTTACCTTCGGCTCAGGATGGTCCTTGAATCCTGATGATTCTAGTGTCACAAAACTACCAGGGAGCAGTGCGACGATGAAGTTCAATGGTAAGCGTTCGAGCTGATACATATTGATTTGTTGCAGATACGTGGACAATGCTAAGTCAATATCTCCCAGGAACTTCTTTGTCTCTATACGGTGGCTTGCTCAATAATATCTCCAATACCGCGGCATATCGAGTTGATGACCAAGATCCAATTGTGATTCAATTGCCTGGTGGTATTGGATCAACAACCAGAAGTAAGCAGGTGTTGTTCACCGCTTCTAATCTGAGCATCGGAGAACACACAGTCCAAGTGGCTTTCAATGGTAGTCAGTCAGGAATGCCACTGGATATAGACTACTTCTATGTCACTTCACTTACCGCAGCACAACGAGCATCCATCAATTCCTCGTCTGCCGCCCCGAGTCCTATTGGTAACTCCTCTAGCCTACCTGATGCAAACGTTTCAGGTGGACATCGGAACAGGGGGATAATTATTGGGGCGGTTTTAGGTTCTGTCATACCGACCTTACTGCTCATAGGCGGTGTCACGCTGTGGTTCAGGGTTCGGGTTGCTAGGCGAAGAAAAGCGTTGTTCGCAGCAGCAGCCCTGGAGATTGGACTCGAAGTGAACGAGTCATCTACAGAAAGCCTGTTCCACGGATTCCAAGGTGTGTTCCATCCAGATCGGTGCTGTGCTCAGTTGAACTGATCTTGAAATTACTCGCTAGACAAGCTGGTGGTGTCAAGACGAAGAAATTCCTCGACTGAGAAAAGTGACGTCAATAACAACAATAGGGCTAGACCGGCCTCCACAAACGCGGTGACTTTGAAGCTCGAACAGCGGCTAGCCGTTATGCAAGATGAGATCCAACGACGAGACCGCCAGCTGGCTGAAGGATCTACTCAACAGTCAAGAGCGATCACCGTTCATACAGACAGTGGCTGGCGACTGCCTGGAACGGGGCTGGATGGCGAGGCGATTGAGGTACCTCCGGGATATACAGCTAATTGACTTAGCGGACAGGATCGGAGAGATTCAATTACGAATTCATGTAATACCCTATACTATCACCTGAGATCTGAGGGATGTTTATCCTGGTTCTGATTCATGAGCAGGAACATCTAGTCAGACGATGAATGAATCTGAGGGCTATCAGGTACCAATCAGTTATTTAGGAGAATAATGGTTGCGTGGGCCGGATGAAGAAGAGTCTTGCAGCAATCTAAGTATACGACCATTTCAAAATTCCAACTCCGACTGCCACTTGTGCCTCCTGTGAACTGACATCGACTTAGCCTTGAAGCTTGAAGTTGAAGTTCGACCTGTTTGCCTAAGACTGCCCTAAGCATCCACTATGTAGCGCCTACATGAAAGACGCCTTGCCATGATTGATTTTTTTTTTGACTCGACTCCTGAATGTTCTTATTATTCCTTTACAGCTCGTCAAGAAAATCTAGGCCAAATTTTTAAAAATGACATAGTTTTGCCGGTCGCACGGCTCGCTGCAAGTTACGAGAGGATCCCGGCTGACAACCGGCTCAAATTTTGAATGGCGGCTACCGTCAGCCGCGAAGTTAGCTGATATGTCATTTTTGTTTTAAATTGGCCTAGGTTTTCTTAACGAGCTGTAATTTCTCTGTTTACAGATTCTCATTCAATGTAGCTGTTTTTTTCACACCGAAAGTGGAAATTATTCGGCCCAATTGAATGGACCACCAAAAGACAATAATTTGAATGAACTATATGCACACACCAATAGTTTGTTTTCAGTTAAGCCGAAAGATCATATAACCTGATTATATGCGCCTGTCAACTAAACTGAATGAAGACAATTAGATGGTCGTATAAACTACACTGGATTTTTGTTTTTCGTATTTCCATTCGGCCGGGCCGAAGTTTTTCCACCTGCGGTGTGTTTGCTGCACGGGTTGACGATATTGTCAGATGCTCTCATCTCAATCTCCATATCGAGAATAGCCACTTCGATCTCCAGGGAATATGTATAAAAGGAGGCCAACCTCATTCTCATCATGCTGGCAGTATCATGCTTCGCGGACTTGCTGCGCCTGCGTTGATCTCTCTGGGAGTGGTTGCTGCCGTCCTGGCTTTCAAGTTGATCTTTTCACGTCGCCATGAGGCCTCTGCGCTGCCTTATCCCCCGGGGCCAAATCTCGCTCCTGGTACTATGCCAACTTTTGACCCTTGGGCTCAGTATCAAAAGTGGGGAAAGGAATATGGTCAGTGATGTCGATTCAAAATCCCGACGACGTTAGCAGCATTCATATAAATTGATTTTTCAGGTGAACTAGTCTACATTCGTGAAACAAACACATTGATTCTCAACCATTCTCATGTTGCGATTGACCTATTGGAAAGGCGTGCTCGCATTTACTCAGATCGACCGGGATCTCCCTTGTTGGACTTGTGGGTAATTCCCTTGTGATGGTTTTCATTGAATAACCTGAATAATCTAGATTCGGAACCTCGTCTATCCTCTCAGTAATGGCAAGTAGGTTGTTGTGTCGCTGAACAGCTTGAATTGACAAACAACTGTACAGAGATATTCACCCGCATGGCGCTATCATAGGAAAATTTTCCAGCAGAGCTTTCGCCAAGCTGCTGTACCTCGCTTTTTCCCAGCGCAGTACAGCAAAATTCATGAATTTTTGTATGATTTGATGACCGCTCCTGAAAATTTCATGCAACATACCATGACGTAGGTCAAATTTGTATACAAGAGTAGCCTGAGATCTTTACTAGCTCGATTATACTAGGCTATCTCAGCGGGTCATCTATACTTCGATGTATGGGTTTGATGTTGGCCCTGAGGATCCTCTTGCACGAAAAACTGCTGAAGTGATGGAACTAATAGGAGAATCTCTTGTTGTCGACGCTTTCCCCCTTCCTCGGCGATTTCCATGGTTGATGTCCATGCCTTCGTGGTTCCCTGGCTGCGGATTCAAAAAGAAGGCAGAGGAATGTCGCAGTATTCTTGAAGAAGTGGATAGTATTCCCTATGATATGGCAGTAAATAATATTGTGAGCCGCACAGGTCCCCTCTGGTTGTTATGTCGTCTTACCCAGCCATATGCAGAAAAATGGCTTGGGTACTTCCCTTATTGCTGAACTAGCAATAAGAAGTAAAGGTACACCGAAAGAGATTGAAGCAATCAAGTCAATGGGCACCGTCTCTCTTCTCGGTGAGCTTCGGCAGTGGTTCTACGCATCTAAGCTTTCTGCTTGACTTCGTACCTTTATTCAGCTGCGGCAGACACGGTAGAAAGTTCCCTGCTTTGTGTTTTATTCTTTGCTAATCAGGAGTAGGCCACGTCTTCCATTGGCTCATTTTTGCTCTGTATGTGTCTCGACCCAGAAGTACAGAGGAAAGGTCAAGAAGAGCTAGATCGTGTTGTTGGCAGAGATCGACTGCCTACATTCGAAGACCGTCCTTCTTTGCCTTACGTTGAAGCTATCTATCGCGAGACTATGCGATTACACCCTCCCGTTCCTTTGGGTAGGTTGATTTTCGACGGTGGAACTTGTTGAGGGCTCAGTCACGGATGAATAGGGCTCTCGCATAACTCGATTGAAGACGATACGTATTGCGGTTATTTTATTCCCAAAGGTTTTATCTCCCCTGTAATCCTTGATTGATGATCTCAATCTGTGTGTAGGTTGCGAGGTTGTTCCCAATGTTTGGTATATCTGTGTTCTATCTGCCCTGATGAATGGTTTCCTAATCGATTTCAGGGCCATGAATCGGGATCCGGACCTCTACTACGAACCAGACAAATTCATCCCCGAGCGTTATATCGAGTCGGAAAAAGGTCCATTTAGGCACATCAATGAGATTCATGCATATGGATTTGGACGAAGGTTTGTTAGAACCACCATGATGCCATATCATTCCTAATCCGATCCTGTGCTTTCTATTATGTTCAGAGTCTGTGCTGGCCGCCACATGGGCGAAAACACTATCTGGCTCGCCATTGCTTCTGTTTTGGCTACCCTCACTTTGGGGAAGGCAAAGGATGAGAACGGAAATGAAATTGACATTCCTGGAGAATTCACAAATGGCTTTTACCGGTGAGCTTTAGAGCCAGTATCGTCCGTTGTGCCATTTTTGAATTGTCGTTGCAGTCATCCCAAGCCTTATAAATCCTCTATAGTTCCTCGCACTCCCCTTGCAAGGGATTTGATTCTAGCTGCGATCTCAACGAAGGATTGAAATCTCTTCCTTATATATTTGTCCTGTCTGTAGTTGTAAATACCTGTAATTTTTCCAACCAGCTGTACATTTTTGCATCTATCAAAGCTTGTCTGACCGTCAATGGTCCGGTTGTTTGAAATTTGAATGTTTGACTAGCACAAAAAACTAATGTGCTTTCCAAATACTGTGTGACTACGACTGCAAATTCACAGGCCGCCGACAAGTCACCGTGTGTGCTCGCGAGACATCTAGGAGCCTAGGCAGAGCCGAGAGGCTTGGCACGAGAACCTACGTAAGTATACGAAAGACTCGGATTGAACGGGACAAGAAAGGAAGACTGTGACATCTTTGCGTCAGAATGATTTATCTAGATGTGAAAGGGTACAAGTGTCGTTGGCGAGGTATTAAAGTGAGAGCAAAAATTTTGTTCAAGAGTCGAAGTTCATTGACGTTCATGGCTGTCGTATAAAGGGCAATGTATAAGTCTCAATTTAGCAAGGAAGTAACCCATTTCTGGAACGCAAGTTGGCTAGTTTATGCAAGTCGAGATGATCACCAGACATGGTGGAGACAGAAAAAGAGCAATTCAGGCGCTAGGCGCTAACATCTACTTTTACTTTTAGGGGCTACTTCAATATTCACGTGACTGACGGCACCTTTGCTCGTTGTCCTTTGACTGCAATCATCTCGCCCTTTCTCTTTGTTTCCGGGCTCAGAAGCGCTTGATTGTCACCTGAGTTGTTCTTTCATCTAGGTTTTTTCTTCAAAGACGCGTCGAAATCTTCAGATTATTTGACAGAACCGGAAATGACAACGATGATGGTGACCAGAATGCCGCGTCTTGACATGTTACTCAAAGAAGCACATCGTAGAGAGACTAGGATGTGTGATGAGAGGCCAACGAAGAGAGCCCGTACTATGTCGTACAATGGGTCGGACGTATCTCGTCTCCAGTGCCAGGTCAGTCTGCGGTCCTGGAACCTTTTCTTTCTCATTTTTCCGCCGGCTGACAATATGGGTAGAATTCAAGTACGATTATGGACTCATTGTTCATCGAAGAACATCGTATCTCCTCTCCCCAGAGTATTCATCACCCCAACCGCAGTTCTGTACGTCCAATGAAAGCATTACCGCAACGTTCCGTGTCCAAACCTTCTTCCACTGCAACACCGACATCATCTGTACAACCCCCACCGCCACCCCAATTCTCAGGAACCTTCAACTTGATATCTTCTTCCTCGAGTTCCATCCCCCCCAACCTGTTCAACACATCAGATCAAGACAGCGCTTTCAGATCTCTATACAAAATCCTCTCTTCCGACAATCAGTCCTCGCCTCCCGGTAGCACCGAACACGGACAGTGTTACCTCCCCGACCGCTCTGAATGTTCATCAAAGCCTGGACTAATACATTCATCCGCCCTCCGCGACCCTTTGAATGACCAGCGACTGAGCATCAATTTACATGATATCCGAGAAGTTGGCTTGGGGTCTTTCTCCTCTGGATTACAGCGAAAATGTTCTGACGTGGATATGGAACCATCGCAGAACCAGAGTCTTGCTGTTGCTGTTGCTGCCCCTACTCCGGGGCTTTCCGCCGGTGCGCAGCTGATATGCTACGGCGACGGTTCCACCGGCGACATTATCGATGGCTTTGGAGAGCTCGCCATCCGGCGCGTTTGGTGTGGATGTTCAGAGGGTGAGGGTGATGACGATGATGACGACGACACGCTCATAGAGGTGTTTGAAGGGCACTTGGCGTTTCAGGTGTTCTTTGGAGATTCCTATGTTCAGCGGGGGCTCGCGGATGTACTGGATCATCGGTTTGAGTTCTGGGCGGTGAGAAGTAGGGAGAGCCTCTCGCTTGAAGCGGGTATGCGCGAGGTTTATGCATAGTGGAGGGAAGTGGTGGTCCTGATGGACTTGGGACCCGGACTTGCTTGTTATATGGACTGGCTCACGAGGCAGGCGTATGCACTTTTCATCTTTTAACTTATGATTGCATTTTATGCGTTGTAGCCAATCGTCAATTGCTCTGCCTTAATTCAAGAACTCGTCTGTATTGCATTAACCTCCCGGTGTATATCGATTTAGGTATGATAGAGAATGGGCATAGGAAAGCTTTCTATGAACTACTCTAAACAGGCAGAATGGATCAGTAAGTAGTATCCGAAGAAACTCCAGAGGTGGTTGTCGGTGAGTTTAATGGTATGAGTTTCTGATCTGGGTCCATGTATCGATGGTGGAAGCCACGGTTAGTCGGCCCTTGTAAGCAGATCGTTCCTACCTTTTTGTGATCGCAATACCGAAATCAAAATATCGAATAGTTTACATAGCACAGTAACCTGTTTGCAAATCCCACTTGTGGTCATTTACGATACGGTCTTCATCAGATATGAGAGGATCCGAAACTGTAAGCTGTCAGCGCGATATATTCGCCATGAAAAGTTCCGTGAAGATGAGGCTTTCTTCAGTGCCTGAGACTATCAACTATCTGACCTTATCGGACGAGATGGTGGGTGCTCCAACTTATCTTGCTGTCGTTTTCCGAAACCCCCTGTTCTGCTACTTGTGCTCACGATCTTTTTATCTGCATCGTCGTGGCACAAGTCCCGCATTAGTCTACAAGCTCTGGAGGCAAGATTGCATTGCATTGAAGAGGCGAATTATTCATGTAGCTTGTAGGGGTAGATACAAAGATAAACTATAAAATGCAATAATCGATAACGATGAAACATAGACGCGTCAAGAAAACTTGTCATGCACATTTCACATGACGCTGAATTCCAGCTGATTGGCAGCACTCTATCAAACCGCAGAACCCAGCAGAATATTGTCTATCAGCCGCGTCTGATCCACAAATATCGCCCCACTCAATATAACAGCACCATCGCTCTTTTCAGCCCGCCCTACATTGTCTCCTAAAACCTCAAAACTCCCAGCATCGTTCATCTCGATATAATCCAGCTTTAATCTCACATCCGTTCCCTGCTCCTTCACCCGCTCTATCTGCTGCTGAATTATGTTCGTAGCGGCGTCGATACACTCGGCTTTTGAGCCTCCCTTATTCCAACAGTCTTCGGCGGCCCGGAGAGAGGCGTAGAGGACTGGGGCGACCTTTCTACCTTCTGGGGATAGATGGACGTTTCGAGAGGATAGAGCGAGGTTATCTGTGGCGTCGCGGGCGGTAGGGACAATGTGGAGATGGTCAGGTGAAGGATGGGAGAGTAAGAGATCTGTGACCATGCGTCGGAGGAGAAAGGCTTGCTGAATATCTTTTTGTCCAAAATACGCGTTGGTTGGCTATATCAAGGTCCTCGGTCAAACATGAAAAAATCTCAGACTATCTTCAGTGCCTACCTCAATCGCGTTGAACAGTTTTGTGACTACAGTCGCGACACCGCGAAAAAAAGTCGGTCTGCTCTTCCCTTCCATTTGTTCGCTGTAGCCTTTGACTTCGACGAATGACCCTTTTTGGTGAGCGACGTCTTGATGGATTCCACCGGGATACATTTCCTTGACGGTGGGCAGGAACACAGCTGACGGTTTTCGATCTGCAACTCTTTGTTCCATGAGGACCTGCAAGTCACGTTCGAGAGTACGCGGATATATTGCGAGGTCTTCGTGAGGAGCGAATTGAGCTGGGTTAACGAAGATTGATAGAACGGTTAGATCGTTTTCTTGTAGGGACCTGCGAACTGGTTAAGGATAAAAACGATGGTCCTCTAGACAGCTGAGCAGCACGACATACCCAGACAAAGATGGCCATCATGCAATGCACCCATTGTGGGTACAAATCCGACAGATTTATTATCTATGAAAGCTTTTCTTCTCCATTCTCTGTAATCAGCGACAGTGGTGAAAATGGGGATTGGAGAAGGTGGAAGAGTGGACATTCTACGAAGATGAGAGATGATGGTGTTGGCGGAGCGTAGCATGAGAATTTCAGAAAATGGTACGATTGCATGATGTTCATCGATGAAATGGTGCAAGGTACAGGAATTACGTAATCAACTTGGTGTCGGTCCGATTGATATTCACAGCTTTGACTCTTGGAACCGTAACTGTACCCAGTCCAGTCTGCAACCGAAGCTTCAGGTGCGTCTGCAGCGATTCAGCTTCATTGGTGGCTAACGACCACCTTAAAGCCGACCGTCTCTAAATGCCCTGAGGGTGGGGCGAAGCAACGGCGAATTTAATCCGATCCTCCGACTCCGAAGCGCAGCCCTTCACACTGCAGAAGCAGTCCCTTCTCAAAACGTCCTAAATGATACATATACACAAAAAGACCGCTAAAAGTCTACGTACGTTGTAAATCAAGCTACATAACAAAATAAGAAGCCGAAAAAGCTTGAAACGAAAAAACTGTTATTCTACACGAAAAATATCAACACGAAAACGTTCGACTCGGATTCCTCAATCCCTAATAACCTGAACGTTAACCCTAGGTAACAAACTCCGAGACGGCCCTAAACTCCGGAACAAGAATCCTAAAACAAAGAACGCAAGGTAGGCTTTGGGTCCGCGGACAGTTCGTCCAACCTGCATCGCAGTCCTCAAGTACCAAGTCAGCGCGACTTTACGGTACTTTAGGAATCGCTTCAACAAGCGCTCTATCACCCATCCAAGTAGGATGAACAGCTTTGACTTGGATATCGCAGGAAGAAGTTGCGGGGCAGGTTGCCCGCGGACGAGCCGTAATGGATCGTCTTGTTCACCGGCAGTGAGTTCTCGAGCCTGCACGAACATGAGCTTGGCTGTTCTGTCGCTTACGTTTTCGATGGAATAGACGTTTCCTAGAACCGGAGTCAGTTTGGAAGTTCGAGGAGATTTTCAGGACGACATACCTCGCGGGACCATGAAAGAGCCTCCTTGTGCAATAATATAAGCGGTGTCATGTATCTTGACATTCACAGCACCTTCGACGCAGTGAAAGATCTGAAACAGACATTAACACAACAGCAAGCGGGAACCTCCAAAATAGACGCACGTAGGTATTATCTTTGACACTCTTTGAGCTCTTTCTACCTCCGGGGGGTAGGTGAATGTAGCCCGAGGCCATATATGAACCGTCGGAGAACACTTTGCAGAAAGACCAGTTCCCTTCATACGCCGCACGCATGGAATGCGTTATAAGTTTCTCAGTATGTGTTATACCTAAAGTTCCAGTCAGACCTCGAGTGTTCGAAGAATCCTGAATAATCACTCACGTCGAGAAACAGGCTTCTCCGTTCGAAAGTCAAGGACATTTCCATTCGTGGGTGTATTGTCATCCCAGCCTTGTTCTGGATAAGGATCACTACTCCACGTAATTGATCTCCTTTTCACCGTTTTAGGCGGAGTAGGTGGTGAAGATTTGGATTTGTCACTACTTGAATTTCCTGCTGGTTCGACTGTCGCCGCTGACGAAGAAGAAAGGCGAACCATTGAAGTATTAGGATGAGAATTGGGCCATATTGGAGGGACGTCATTCGACGTGTTACTGGATTCAAGTTCAGTTGTAGATAGAGATAAATCGCCTGTTACGGTTGTGAATGAGCTAGTTGAGGAAGAGGCTGGCGAAATGGGCGGCGAGGCAGACTCATGTTCTTCGTGCTCCGAATTTCCGCCATCTTTCGGTTCAGACGTGGCAGGGGTCAAAGAGCTCGTATTGATCTCCAGTTGAGGTGGATGAACAGGGTTCTCATCGCTGGAAGCAGCCATGGAAGCCATCGCATATGAAGGGCCAATGAAGGGCGGACGGAAAGGCGTTTAGCGCCCAAGTCATCCAAAATCAAATTAGGCGCTCTGGGTCACCCTTGTCCTCCCAACTATACCCGCAACGACGGCCGGCTTCTTCTCCTGACCACCATGATTAACTGACATATAGGTGCACATAGCTTTTCTGTATCCATGTAGCTAGTCAATCTTCTGTTGAAACTTGGACGGTAGGAAGCTCAAGAATTAGACATCTTTGCCGAGTGACGACGATTGAGTCTCGAATATAGTTGATGGTCGACTGTGAGTCAAATTTACTGAATTTGGATACATTCGAGATTAACGTCGCTAATCCCAGACTAACCCTGCTTTAGGCCGTTCTTGGTCAATGGAAGGTGTCGTGCAGGGACTAACGAACATTCTGCGTCAAAACCGAGAAGGTCGGTATCAGAAAGCTTGTATCATGCTTTTTGGAACACTTTCATGGGAAAAGATGAAGCCTTGAACACAACTCTGTATATTTTTTACCGCGCAGAGTTTGCTACCTGGGACTCTGCCGATAGCCATCGCTGTACCAACATGCACAGTATTCACGCTCCTCAGTTCGTCCTGTGGTACAGCCCCTCCTTCCTTGAAGCGTTAGACAATCATTGCCCTAACTACAATGCGCTTTCGACCTGCACCCCTTCTTGAGCCCGCATGCCCGATATAAGGAACAAAATACCGCATATCTACATAAAGATCGTGCATATCATACTTTAGAAGAGAATTTCACTCTTTTTTTGACACTGCGGCCAGAATCAGATCCTTTGCGAGAGGAGTGCGAGGAACGATAGAAGACTGATAAGGTTTAGGATGACTGAAACAATGTTCAATGCAAGTGCAACAGACAGTACGTTCTAGATCTCACCGGAAGAAGCCATTGGTATATTCTTCAGGAATGTCGATTTCATTTCCGTTTTCATCTTTCGCCCTACCCAGAGTGATCGTGGCCAAAACAGAAGCAATGGTGAGCCAGACAGTGTTTTCGGCCACATAACGACCAGCACAGACTCTGAAAAGAAGATACAAGTTGGACTAAAAATACATCATGATGTTTGTTCTACGAACCTTCGTCCAAATCCGAATGCGTAAATATCATTTATGCTTCCAAAAGGCCCCTTTTCTGACTCAAGATAACGTTCAGGAATAAATTTGTCTGGTTCATAGTACACATCTGGGTCTCGGTTTATAGCCCTGAATCGATTGGGAAACTGTTCAGCGGGGACAAATGGAACACAAACATACCAGAGATTGGCAATGATTTCGCAACCTATACAAAGATATTGAAATTAAATCACTCTAGGATTTCAGAGAGATAGGAACCTTTGGGAATAAAGTAACCGCGGTACGTATCATCATCAATCGAGGTATGTGAGACACCTAATCATCAACTGAGCTTTCAGTGGATTCCACAAGCTGGCAAGGAAGACCTACCCAAAGGAGCAGAAGGGTTTAATCGCATGAGTTCACGATAAATTGATTCGATGTAAGGCAAAGAGTGACGATCTTCAAATGTGGGCAATCGATCTCTGCCTACAACGCGATCCAGCTCCTCTTGGCCTTTCCTCTGCACTTCCGGATTGAGGCACATGCAGAGCAAAAACGAGCTGATAGCAGACATAGTCTGCTACTAGTAAGTGGAAATAGCTCCAAACTGTGGAACTTCCTACCGTGTCTGCGGCAGCTGGTCCAGGTTATCAAGTCAGTCAGGGAGCTAACATGCATACCATCAGTGACCGGAAAGCTCACCAAGAAAACTGACAGTGCCCATTGACTTTATTGCCTCAATCTTCTCTGGCTTCCCTTCGCTTGCTGCTGCTAGTTCGGCAAGTAGGGAAGTGCCTAGGCCATTTTTCTGAATACAAGTCAAATAAAACCAGCAAAATGAATGGGTCTTGGTAACTCACAAAGTTATTCACTGCCATTTCATACGGGATATTGTCCACTGCTTGTATAATGCCGCGGCATTTCTCAGCTCTCTTTTTAAATCCGCAGCCAGGGAACCAAGAGGGCATAAACCATAGCAATGGAAATCGCTCGAGTAAGGGGAAAGTCCCAGGTACAAGAGACTCTCCAATAAGCTCAACTGCTTCTACAGCTTTGATTGAAAGAGGATGTTCGAGACCGATATCAAGTCCATACAGGGAAGAATGGATGAGTTTCTGAGACACACTGGCGTAAAGCACGTTAGCAACCCTATACCTACATAAACATCGGAACGCACGCCATGACATGCTGCATAAACATTTCAGGTGCTGTGATCAAGTCATAAAGAAATTCATGGATCTTGCTGTATTGCACTGGAAAGAAGCGAGGTGCAGCGGCCTGACGAAAATTCTGTTGGAAAAGTCTTCTATGATATCGCCATTGAGGAGAATATCTCTACGAGATATCAGGATTTGAAGCAATTGAGTCAAACACAGGATTACTCACCATAAGCGAGAGAATAGATGAACTGCCAAATCTAAGTTTGAATTATTCAACATTTTGCCTGACAATAAAATATACATGGGAAACACTCACAAGTTCATCAAAGGAGTTGTTGGTCGATCCGAGTAGATACGAGCACGCTTTTCCAGTAGGTCGATAGCAACATGAGAATGGTTGATAATCAACATGTTTCTGTCTTGGATGTAAACAAGTTCACCTGTGAGATTACAGTCAGTCTCAATGCCTTGATTGACGAGTCTGGATCTGAATCAAAATTACTGACCGTATTCCTTCCCCCACCTCTGATACTGAACCCAGGGGTCATAGCCTACCATGCTTGTAGCATTTGGCCCCGGAGGATAAGGCAGCGCGGAGGCTTTATGGCGACGCAGAAGGAAAAGGCTGAAGGCAGCAACCACCCCCAGTAAAACCGACGACGATACTATCGAGAGTTCCCAGATCATGGGTATGATGGTCAGGAGGACTAGGCCTTTTTATACACCTGTGAGGTCAAAATGTCTACTTCGGCGTGGAAGTTGATGTCATATTGGAAAGAATCTGAGAAAATAACACCTGAAGAAGCAGAATAACTTACGCAATGATGAAACCTTGACCTTAAGTATGCCTGCCGACGGGGTAGGCTGGTGGGCCAACCTGGGGGCAGTGTATGAGAGTGCAATCTTTTTGACTTCCTATTCCCTACCAATTTGTACAGCATAGGAGCAAAAAGTTTGACAGTGACCTACACTGGGGCTTGTTTGGGCACCGCAATGCCGGTAAAATATGTAGTGACAAGGTTAATGTTATGCGTTACATTTTTCAAAATCTCTGTTACAATCATAGGAATTAGCATTACACTTATATAACCCATGTTGTGAGTCCGATCAGGCCAATTCTGCCACTCTTTGCCCTTTCCGCTTTGTATAAGTGTGCTTGGGGTGCACTTGGCACCCAGGGTCAGTTTTTGTCACTAGAAGCTGTAATGTGGTGCAGAGTGACAAGGGCGAAGGGGCTGTTATGTTGGGTGGAGCAATATTTGTGGACCAGATGCAGCTGATAGGCAATATCCTGCCTAGCTATAACACTAATATGATTCAAAATCACTGGCAGTACCAGTTTTATAGATTTTTTAGATACACTGTCTGTAGCCAATTATTATAAAATCCATTTTACCATTGGATATTGACAATGCCGTTAGCCAAGAATCATATAAGTTCTCTGATAAAGCAATCTGAGGGCCCAGTGACTCCGGTAGGGCTAGCAGAGCTAGCTCTAACATGACGGAGTGGGTCCGAACATTGCCAAACTACTGTGGGTTAGGGATAGGGGTTAGGTGCTGCCAGTTATTCTTGTTACTATATCTGTGTCCTAGGCTCAGAGCTTGCAGAGGTATCTCAAATGATAGAGTGATATTATGCATATGCTTTCAAAAGAGACACTGAATTGATCGGTGGAGTATGTTACAAATACATTTTCAGGGCTCAGCTTGAGCCGAGTTGCAGCTCCAATCAATATTTTGTGAATACCTCTTGGACCATGGCTTGTGAGTTTGACATGTTGCTAATGTGAATAGAGCTCAGATATGAGAAGCTTATACTGCATAAGTTGAAACTACGATGCACATTTTTGCACTACAAAATGCAAAATTTAAATTAAGCCGGAGGGGCCGTGGGCTAAGCCGCGGCAACACTACTAGAAATATGGTCATCCTTGTGAGAGCCTTCAATAGTAGTTTGATTAATATAGAAAGTCTCAATGACTGGGGAGCTATCCATGTTGACCAAAATAACTATTGCAATTGGATACCACGCCTACCAATGAAATTAGCTTTGTTTGTAAAATGGAGTTGAAACTCACAGCAGCCAGACTGAATATGAATTTAATAATTTCCAGGGTTTGT
Organism: Collybiopsis luxurians FD-317 M1; assembly: GCA_000827265.1. NCBI lineage: Eukaryota > Fungi > Basidiomycota > Agaricomycetes > Agaricales > Omphalotaceae > Collybiopsis > Collybiopsis luxurians. The sequence continues at coordinate 60,235 of KN834901.1, forward strand.
GCAATATCTTTATTATTTGCAGGACCATATATTTTCAACAGGATGAACACAGCATAGAGGGCCTGTATTGTGCAATATATAGCGCCAGACTCAATCAACAGAAGCAGAATATTCTGGACCCTAGTTCTTCTGTGAATTGCAGCTTCTTTCATGATATGATGGTGATGCCTTCATAGAATGATGCATTGTATGAGTTGCATATTGTGAAGGGGAGTCTAAGGGTACTTGCCTTGCTTTCCATGCAATCAAGCTTGTTGCAAACATGTTAACTACCAGGGAAACTAAAAGTGATGACCAGTCCAAAGTTTGGCTAGGACTGGATTCTGATGCCTGGATGTAAGTGTTATCCAAGATGCAATCTGCAATCTGAATACCTAGAAGATACCATGAAAGGATTCAATGAACTTGCTAGGTTTTGGTGTGTCAAATCCATACCCATATTTACAACAATGAGAAGTGCAAGTGCAACTTTCCAAAGCTTTTCCTGTTGGAACAAAACCCAGGTTCTCCAGACTACAATGAGATCACTCAAACATGTCTAAATTACAGAATGAAGTGATTGAGTGGCAAGTGATAAACACAGCCAACTCACAGAAATTGTAAAAGGCCAACCATTAATAATTTCAAGAGGCGTGGTTTTTTTGTCTGATATCTGAGTTTGAGCTTGAATTCCTCCCTCAGGTCCCTCTGGTTTTATATCAACAAAAATGAACTGATCCTGTATGAGTGGGACTGCCCCTTCCATAAAGATGCTCCAAGTCAAGGCAATAAAAGTCATGAACAGGCAAATAAGAAGCACAACCTTTGAATGTGTCCATGATTTAGTTCTACCAGGAAGCCACAAGCCAAAGGACATATGAGTTGAAAAATATCAGAAACAATTTCTGACATTTCATACAATTGGATGTGAGTAGCAATGAACATTCCTAGAACAGCTACACCTAGAAGAGCCCATCCATTACCAACTACTCCTTCATGGCAAGTTATACATACCATAACCAGTTAGTCCCACCATTATAGAACCTGAAGTGCGCTGGTATAACAGTGTGGCTAGGTGCACAATTCTCTGCTGCTGTTCCGGGGTCATGAGTAAAATGAAAGACTCGCTGTCTGGCCCTTAAATTTATACCCTCATCAAACACTGACATCAGGATGTGCACGTTATCTATAGTTTCTATACCACTGACAACTTCATGAAAGCTTGGAATTGAGTTTTGTTTAAAGTTGCATGCCAGCTGCCATCGTGATTCTCCACAAGCTTCCTGTCAAGCTTAGAATACATTCTCTTCCAGAAAAGGAGGTCAGTAGCCAGATGCAATTGCTGTGACACCCAAAATTCTAGCTAAACAGGAAATGTTCATTAGGACTGTTTTCTTCATCTTGACAATCAATACATAGGAGAATCCTCATTGCTCATGGCGAGTCATTTGAATGTCCATCCTTCCCATCAAAGGTTCAACGTTGCTCCGGATCAGATCACCCAAACCGACACCGCCGGACTTGTACACATCACTTTATATATACTGAATGTCAATGTACAACTTCATCCGCTTACAGGAGACTAATGCCCCCATACATATTCCCTTATTTGTGATTTCCAGACTAAAGGTACCCAAAAATTGGACAACACTTTTTTTTCTTTGTTATGCTTGACTCTTCTGGATTCCAGAGCAAGAGGCTGCAAGATCAACATGAAGAAGATTTGTTAAAACAGATACTGACAGGTATCGGTGTGTTTAATAAAATCACTACCTGGGTTCAGTTAGGCAGGTGCGTTAGATGCGGTATCGTAAAGACGCAAGGCACTAACTAGGACTGTGAGTTCGTTTGGCCTTTAAAGTAATCGGTGGGAGTAATTCGGTACTGGTAAACTGTAGACTGGTCGGTACTGGTATTCGGTGATGGTAACTTGACTTGGTGGACTTTCTTTGATATATAACTTTTGGTAACTGGTAAATGTGAGCCTGAAACAACTAACCGCTCTGGGACTAGCTTGCTTAGACTGTAATAGACTTGACGGTGTAAAACGGTAGCTCAAACTACTAGCCTCTCGGTGGGTCTAGCTAGCTTAAACGGTATAACTTGGCTTGGACTTTGACTTTAGAACTTAAATCTAACCAACTAGTACAACTGGATTCACTGATACAGCTTGCACAGAGCTCTTAGAAAGTAAGTGTAAGGTAACTTTATATTTGGTAGT